>VDFB02075321.1:283731408-283815903 GCA_007258455.2 Sequoia sempervirens
ATATAATTGTAATTTAGGAAAAATGATTTTAAAAAACTTCACTATGTTTCAAATAAGGATTGAAAGCATATATGTGGGTTTACATGCAGCCAAAAAAAGTGAGAGATGATGCTATCAAAGATTCTTCAACTTAAGAATTTTCCATGGAACAAATATGTACATAGAATTGTAATTTAGGAAAAATGATTTTAAAAAAATTCACTACATTTCAAATAAGGATTGAAAGCATATATATGGGTTTACATGCAACCAAAAAAATGGAGAGATGATGCTATCAAAGATTCTTGAACTTTAGAATTTTCCATGGAACAAATATGTACATATAATTGTAATTTACACAAATTAATTTACAACTATGTACAAGTTACTATAAGTTCTCATTTGAACATGTATAGGGTTACAAGTGAACTTGAAAACCATGGATATAATCTAAGTCAAAGATTCTGGTTCAGCCCATTCTTCAATAACATGTAGAATTTTTTGATGATCATAACTATCTAGTCTCCATTTTCTTCGGCCACATGCAAGTGGAACTACATGAAGATGTAGAGTGGTAGCAATTATTATGTGACTATATTGATATACCTTGTTATCAGGTTGATAGTCAACAAAATGAATCCCATGCTAAACAACTTTGACTTGTTTTAGATATGTCCGGGTATGTGCAGGATCATCATGGAAAAAATAGGCCCTTAAGTGGCAAAAAAATAAAAAAAATCAAAGTTAGGCAACTTGACGTAGAAATTTGAATAAGTTATCTATATTATTTAAAAATATGCAAGAATATAATATGTAGCAAATTGAATGTAGTTTCTAAACTATTAGGTTTTAAAAAAAAAACAAAAAACTCTTTGGTGAAAATTTCAAATTTCAATGCAGTAGTACTTAAATTTCAGGGGAAAAATAAGAATTAGGTGTCTGTCTAACCATCCTAACCACAATAAATTGATAATATTTTTTATAATATTTTACATATAAGTAGAGGACTCATGTCCCAATGTGATACATATTTTTTTATAATTTTTTTCCAAGTAAACAATTAATTATGAATTTTTTATTACAACTTTTAAAAAATATAAAAACTCATATGTCTGACCACCTTAACTTGGTCAAAACTTCATGAAATTCAATTTTTCTTTTTTTAATCCTATAGTATCCGAAGCATAGAATGTGACACATTTTTTGGATTGAAAAAAAGTGATACCGTTTGAAAGCTATAGATGTTTTTCAATCACTCTATAAATTAGGACTTTAGTCATAATTTGAATAGAAAATAAATAATAATTACTTATTAAATTCAAATTAAAGCATAATTTATATTGGTGGAAAGCTGATAATCTCCTTTAAAAACCCTTTTCGTTTCATGAATTTTGGGTAAAGAAAAATTCATTAGCCACATACCCATCATATTACCACTTTTTGGCCCATCATGATTCTGCACATACCCGTCCCTTGCACTACAACAAAATATGCATGGTAAACATGAACCTAAGGTAAGACATATAAACATGTGCAAAATTTTCGTGCTCAAGGTTTGTACAATATATATTTAATATTTATAATGTAATGTGCACATGTGAATACAATGTATATAAAATTTTAAATTCAAACTCACTTGTGGGAAATGACATTCCATCACTTGTTTCAGGTTCTGTTAGCTTATTCCTCTCTTCTGTGCAACACAATAAATAATAGCTAACACCTTCGATATTTCCATGCTCTGCTATGACTGCAAAAACATCTAATGTACACCAAAGTTACACAAAAAATCCTTAAAAATTTAGAAATGTCTTTAAAGATCATTAACTAGATATATATAATACTTAAATTATTGAAAACTTACACATGTGTACCTTTTCTAACCAATCCTAAAATATGGTCATAATCAATTGAAATCAAAGGAATGTCTTCAAATCTTTCTTCCTCATTTTCATCATATGTTTCTAAAACAACTAGCGGCATCGTATCTCATTTACCAACATATCCAAGTTCTTGATTGTTGCATGCATAATTAGAGTTTCCCTCAATGCACTCAGTGCAAAAACAAGAGTAATCCCTTGTGTCTAATATCCATCCATGGCAACTATCTGAACTCCTAACACAATGCAAAGATCTTGTTTTTTCTACCCTCTTGCATCCATGCATCGATCTTCTATCCACACCTAGATACATATGTACAACAAAAAACTTATGTGAACAAATATGTATATATATATATATATTTAAATTTAAATAAATTAAATTTTTTGATTTAATGTAATTTATACATACCCAATATCTCCCAAAACACTCTATGTGGAATGTTTCAGTTTTTTCTTGAAGATGTACCAACCACATTTGATGCAAAGTGTTTCTTGCACCATTCAACAACATCATGTGCATTGTCTAGACGATCTTCTAGATAACTCATTTGATGCTTTCTTAAAGCTCGTTTGATGCAAGCTCCTGCTCCATCATGCTCACCCTTTCCATGCCTACTCTAAAAAAACTCCAAACATGTGGTATTTTGTAGATTTTACGATATCTACAAAGTGCATAGAATGGCTATGAAGATTTGAATTGTGTTGCACATCCATCTAACCATACAAAATGATTTTCAAATTTTACACCCCTTCTTCTCAAATTCTCAAAAAATATTGTAAAATAATGTTGGACAAAAAGTGTGTCATGCTCTTTATTATTACTAATATAAAAGTGATATTCTTTCTTAATGGATCGTTCTTCATTTGTACTCTCAACACCATCCAATTCTGATTGTGCATGTCGATAACACACATGAACCATAATAGTGATCTTCTTTGAAAAGTAATACTTTGATTGAATCTCCTTTTGATGTACAAAGGTGTAATTTTCTGCAAAGTCAACTACTGATAGAACTATTCCACGTGGGAAAGTATCTCTTAATGTTTGGAATTGTTGTGCTTGCCACTTAGCAAAAAAGGAATGATGTATGTATGGTCGTATCAATTTTTGAAAATCTTCCATAAATTTTCCAATGGGAATCTCCTCTTCTACATAGTTCAACCTTGTGGATTCTTTCCCAAAATTGTTTGCAACTTTACATACTTGTACCTGTGTCAGTAAAATATGTGAATAACTAATAAACCACACTTGATCAATGAAACATTACATCAAAGAGAATCCAAATAACAATCTATGAGAAATTGAAACAAATAAACTGTCCAAAAATAATACTTATCTCTTGCAATTTACTGTCTTTGTTAGGTCAATATCCTCAATTCTTGAAGGAAATTTAGCTAAATTTCCACATGTCTCACAAATTCCTTTTATGTAGTTTATTTGAGGTCCATTTTCATGGTCACATAGTATATACTTTATAAACAAACTTTCTTGTTTAGGAGGTGCATTTTGAAACCCGCATCTTTCTTCTCTCATCTTTTGAAACACCTGATAGGAGAGATCAAATTCACTATGATAATGACAACAAGTTTCAAAAAACTTGTTTATCTTCACATAATATGGCTTTAACCTTTGAAACATTGTTTTCCCAATCTTTATATGAGGATATGCATTTCAAAAGTTCATATACATCTCAAATTGTGTTATGTCTAGCCAATGTTTGATATGATTTTCATAAATACTAGGTCCAATCCTATGTCTCATAACATCTCTAGTATTTGATGATGGACAATTTTGATCATGCCAAAAACCGAGACCAAGTTCCTAACAACATCTTCAATCCTATTATGATATTGCTATCAAGATTCAACCGTGTAGTTTCGAGTCAAACTCATTGACCCATGTTTCATGAGTAGTGGTTCAACAAGAACCCATCTCTCATGATATCGAATGGTCCACTTAGCACTCATTGCATCTAGGTGATGCTCACAGAGGTGAAGCACTGGTCCGTCCCGGGAGGTCACCCATCCCAGTACTGCTCCAGCTCAAGCGCGCTTAACCAGGGAGTTTTCTCCAGGTTAAGCCCGCTTGAGTTGTTACCCCATTTGCAAAACCTTCAGCAAGTGTTGTGCCTTATGAACCATTCATAATAGAGCCCATTTAGCTCATCAATTGATAAGTAGGAGGTATTTTTCCACAGCGTGTCAAATTATGATATTGCTATCGAGTTCAGGTGTGGTTGCAGTCAAACTCATTGACCCATGTTTCATGAGTAGTGGTTCAACAGACCCATCTCTCATGATGTCGAATAGTCCACTTAGCACTCATTGAATCTAGGTGATTCTCACAAACATTAAGCACTAGGCCATCCTGAGAGGTCACCCATCCCAATATTGCTCTAGCTCAAGTGCACTTAACCATGGAGTTTTCTCAAGGTTAAGCGGCTTGAAGTTATTGCAAAACTTTCAGCAGGGTATTTGTGCCTTATGAACCATTCATAATAGGAGCCCCATTTAATCAATTGTTGATAAGTGGGAGTATTTTTCCACAGTGTGGAATTATGATATTGCTATCGGGGATTGGTAGTGTAGTTTCAGTCCGACTCATTTGACCCATGTTTTCATGAAGTAGTGGTTCAACAAGAACTACATCTCTCATATTGTCGAATCAATCACTTAGCACTCATTGCATCTGGGTGATGCTCACCAGTGTGAAGCATTGGTCCGTCCGGTCACCATCGGTAATGTGCTCCAGCTCAATGGCGTAACGAGGGTTTTCTCCAAGGTTAAGCCGGCAGTTGTTACTACCCCATTGTAAAACCAACCTTCGCAAGTGTTGTGCCTTATGAACCATTCATAATAGAACCATTTAGCTCATCAATTGATAAGTGGGAGGTATTTTTCCACAGTGTCAAATTATGATATTGCTATCAGGATTCAACCATGTAGTTTCGAGTCAAACTCATTGACCCATGTTTCATGAGTAGTGGTTCACAAGAACCCATCTCTCATGATATCGAATGGTCCACTTAGCACTCATTGCATCTAGGTGATGCTCACAGAGGTGAAGCATTGGTCCATCCGGGAGGTCACCCATCCCAATCTTGCTCCGGCTCAAAGCAACCATGGAGTTTTCTCCAAAATAATGAAAAATAAGCTTCTATTTATATGCATATCCAGGATGGGAAAAAAATTATTCTAGTGTACATGGAATAACTAGGTCCTAGTTTAAATGAATCAAGTAGTAAACAAACAAGTTATTTCATTGTGGAGTTTGTTGTTATTTAATTCATAGGTATGCACAACATATCTAGTAATTTTAGAATTTTGTTAAAGTGTCAAAAATGTATATTAGAGGTATAATTTGAATTGAATTTCAAGTTGTCAAAAATGTATAATAGAGGTATAATTTGAATTAAATTTTCTTCATTATATTTGAATTGAATTTCAAGTTACTTGTCAAAAACCTATAAGAGAGGTATAATTTGAATCGAATTATCTTAATTATATTTGAATTGAATTTCAAGTTACTTGTCAAAAAGATTATATCTTGTTCTCAACTCAATGGTTCATGTTGCTTAAGTCATTTAAAAAAAAATATTTATTGTGATAAACATGAATGAACTTAATTATAAAGTGGCATTGATTTCCCTAAAATTCTACTAGAGATCAAATGTATATTGAATATAAGGAAATGTAAGTTGTAAGAGATCGTAAAATAAGAAATCACATATGTATATTGAATATTTAAAGCAAATGCATACATATATTGTGTGTAAACATATTTAAACCATTAGAAAACACGTCTACATACATGTAAAGGGATTCAATACATATAAACATAACACATATTATAAACAAAGAGACAAATGTATGTATATATCATATAAGAAAATATATGTACATATCATATAAGCAAAATGTAAATTAAAGATCATCAAATGTTGAATACTAAAGATCAAAAAAGAAGCAAATGTAAGTTAGAGATCATCAAATCTCAAATACTAAAGATCATCATGTATAAGCAAATGCATGTGGTAAAGATAAAAAATCTAGTGTGCATGTCCTAATATGAATGTCTACTGCTAGTCGAATGGCCATCTGAATGAGAACGGTCCTGCTCTGGTGGATGTGTTGAGACCTGCAAATAAAATTGTGTACAAGTTGTGTTAAATACATATAATTTATATTAAATAAATTTTATGAAAGTTATTTTTAAATGAACTTGTATTTTTAAATATCAATCTAGATCTATGAATACATAAATATTGCATGTACATATACACGTGTGCTTATATAAAAATGAAAAAATTACATGTCCACTAGCAGTAGATTCATCCATAGAGTCACATCGATCATGCACATGATCTGGACCAAGGCTAGGAGTGATATGAGGTATGTCCACCTATAACAATATATATACATATATATATCAACTTACACGAATATCTAGTTAAAATAATAATAATAATAATGAAAAAAGAATTGAAACATGCACATGCACACATACATGAATATCATTTGATATCGGATGACCTAAGTCCTCTGAAACAGTCACCTCCACCATATCCACCAAACAGTCAAGCGACGAATCAACATTTGCATCCATCTAATCTATCCCATGTTGTGCCAAAAATGATGAATGTAGAGGACTAGGAAGGTGAGATGGCATCGACGATGATGAACCAGAACCAATCAACATATCAGTAAAACCCATAGTGTGTGCAACTATTGACTGAACTGTAGGTGGATCTTGATGTACACTAGTGCTTGGCTGAGAGTGATGGGATCCCAGAACTGAACGAACTCTGCATCTCAAATGATCTCTAACATGCTCTATACCGATCCCATTTTCTGATGCAATGTTGACATATGCCTCCAATAGGTCCTCAGCCAAACAATGCAGAGTCATGTGTGACATATCTCCTATAAGTGCATCAATCTATGTAGGAGTAGGGATGTTGGCCTCTGTAAAAGGATCCATGGTGGTCCACTGTGCTGAAAATGGCATGGATCGAGAAAGTCTGGACATCAAATAATGACCTACATGATCATTGGATATCCTAGTGGTGGCAGCCGCAATGTCACCTATAGTGTCAATTGCTTCCTTTTGGGAAGCAATGACAACCTCATTTGCTATGGGGGCTAGAGCTGGAGTGAGAGTAGGAAACCTTTCACCAACTAATACCCTAAACACTGGGGGTGGTCTATCTGCTAGACGATAGGTGGGCCTATCAACAATCCTACCACGCCTCTGACCAACATATGGTGGAATGTCTAGGTAGTTAACTTTGAGGCCCAAATGGACCTCAGCATACAACTGCTAAACAAAATACAATGGAATCTAGTCATTGTTTGGTTATATACCATGTGCTATGACAAATTGTGGGTATATCAATGAGGCCATAGCATGATTGACACATCTAGTGACCTGGTATCCCCTAACCTTATGCACATTTTGATAAAATGGAAAACAAGTGGCTTTTATCATTTCTTGGTGACACTATCCTATATTTGTTTAAGGGGAACATCACCATGTACTTTTTCCTGCATGCGAGAAAGAATATAAATCACTCTATCTAAGGAATATGCACTAGTCCTCTCAAGTTCATCTTTTACTTTTTCTAGACTATGCAATATTAACATGCATGGTTCACTATATATCCCTGGGTTTGCACCCTATGCTAATGAATCTCTCAATTTTTTAATCTCATTACTAGTATTTTCAAACAAATAATCTAGTGAAGGTGGAACATGATATGCATTTTCCATGTTATATATATATATATATATATATATATATATATATATATATATATATATATATATATATATATATATATATATATATAGTACACCTAAAAGAGCAATGAGAATTTGGTAAATAATATATCTAGATAAAGGGAATACAAATCTAAAATAGTTGTAATAATTCATCTACTCATCAATAAAATTTTCATACCATTGACAATTTAAAAAGAATTGGAAGACAACTATAATCTATAACATAACATCCTTAAATGGTTCAAAGTTTAAATGAAACGATGAAAGAAAGAATAAGAATACAAAGATTAGTATAAAATTATTTGAAAATAATTGGGATAAAAATATTTAATCTAATATTTGTTAACATAAGTGAACTTCAAAATAGGATTATGTAAGTGAAAAAAAAGTTCTATTGCCTTCATTGAACCTAAATTTATCTAGTTAAGATATGTCTAAAATTAAGAATTCACACTAGAATATCAATATTCCATAAGAATCTCATAAAGAGGATGAATTTAATGGAAGATAATATAAAATCCTCCATATGAGGATGCATTTTATCATTACACTATGAGTGAATCATTTCAATTATATAGCCAAGAACATAAAAAAATTATAGATTGGAAAGCGAAATAATCAAACTAATTTATTAAGAATCAAATCTAATAAAGTTTGACTTCATATTGCATACTTGTTATAAATATCTCACTAATCCAACCATACATTTTATATATGTTAAAAAATATATAATTGTTATGCCCATAATTTTTCACTATATCTTGACGTGGATCTCCTTCAACTAGATCAATTAAAAATTATTTGTAATATTGGAGGAAAATGGATTTAATATCATTAGAGTTGTCATGGAACTACCTCTCTTGATCAACGATAGATATTATCCACTCTTGAGAATGTAAATATGTTCGAGATAACTAAAAAATAATTTGTATCCCTTATATCCTTTCATCCAATGTAGTCTATCTCTTAATTGAGATCCTCTACCACAATTAAGTTCAAATCTTCTAAGTTTTATTTCAACTGAAGCAACCACTCATTGTAGAAAAGTGATTAGTAAGTACTAAAGCCAAAACAAGTTTATTTTTTCTATTTGGATCCATATTTTTTTCCATTCTAGATCTCTTTCTAGCCATATTCTTATTGTAAGATCATAGTAAGGTAGTGCAATAGATTTAATCACATCATTCCACAATTGTATCCACTTACCATTTTGATGAGGTCTAGGAACATCAACCAAAGGGATATTAGGGAAGAAAGGTGATCAATTTGATTGAGGTGGGAAGTGCTGAGCTTGAAGGATAGATTATTAGGTATGAGGGATAAGAAGTTTGAAAAGTGTAAAGAATTGGGAGGTGATATGTGAGATAGGTTTAATAGAATCTACTTAAATAAGGGTGTTTTGTGGAGAGGGGACAATAGAAAGAGAAATAACTAAGTTTTAATCTATCAATACAACTAAGTTTCCCTTAGTTCACCATCTTTTTAGTTGGTCTAAGTGAACTAGTGATCAGTATAAGAATATTTTTTGTCTAAAATGGGATCAAAACCCCTCATGGTATTTCTAGTTAGGATGTAGGAATTCAATTATTTTTTAGAGAGTTTATGAGAACTAAACCAACTTGTATCTTGGTTTTTTACACCATATCATATTCACCTCCTTGTAGCCATTTAGTCATAGGGAGGGCATAAAAATCCATTCCCACAATTTAACTTGAGATGAGGAGTCATTAGGCATACAATAAAGAAAAAATGAATAGGTATTCCTTGAATTAGTAACTGTAAGCACTGAGCACAATTGTTTTTGGGATCCACTCCTCAATAGATGATAAACTTAGCCAAGTATTGGGAAAGGTGGGTCAACATTGCATCCTAATATTTTGATTTATTATTTTGTCCTCATATTAGGTAATGAAGCATCTCACTTTGTGTTGGTAGTTATTTGTCATTTGTTGAATGCTTCAAGGGAGGTGTCTAAGATGTTCTAAATGCATATAATATTAGTATAGCTTTATAAGATGAAATCCTCTTATGACATATCCTTATGACATTTTAGAGCATGAATATAGAATATTTATAGTAAAGTATTGACCAACATTATGAAAAATCATAAGAAATCTTTTAAGAAATAGCAACTGTGTCAAGGAAAAAGATGTGGACATTTACAATAAATTTTTTTTTTAAGAAAAAGTGGGAGACCACTTATAATTTTATTTATATATAATATTTTACATATAGCTAGTTCAGGCGGACATACTGGCGGGAAAGAACCAGCAAGAAAACCCTAGTTGCAGTCTGAGTAACAAATTTTACAAATATCAAAAAGACTAGTGAGGTCCTAACACAAATGACCAATTGTCTGATTACAATGTTACAAAAGAACATCGGTTGAATACATCAGTACATATGCACATTCTCTTATGCACCCAAAATACCCAAAATAAGACATTATACTAGATATACCTGTGACTCGAATACATAACACAATGGAGATTACAAAACCTTACTGAACATAAGACTGATAAGCTAGGAAGCCACTTTCAAAAAGATGCAGATTTTCCACCAACATGTTGAAAGCCATTAACCAAGATTTCTTTTGTTTCCACTCATTTACCTTTGTGTTGGCGATCATGCTCAAATGAAGGTTTTGATTTGTTTTAATATCAGGCACATAACGATAACAAAATTTATTTTTGGATGAAGATGGAAGTTGCAAATCATGAATGCAAACATGACTTCTCAAGAAAGAAATGGCATGATATTTTCTTTTTAAATAATCAATCTCCTCCATGGAAATGATAGATTTGTATTTGTTTAGAACTTGGTAGAGATGTGAAGAAGTGTCATGCATTGTGGATAATAACATGCCTTGGAATATGTTAACATAGGTCTCCTCTTATGAAACAAAACCTTCTTTGAATAATTAACATTAGAAATTAATACAGTTTGGTGAGCATATTGCATAATCACACTAGAAACCAACAATAGAAGATTGAGAGTCTCAACTAAGAATTCCACCTTATAGATAACATTCATACTAGAAGCCAACAACAAAAGACCAAATTTCATAAATAAAGTTCATGTGTTATATATCATGCTTTTGAGGGGTCCACAAGTACCATGAGCCTTTTGAAATCCTTCTCCATCTAAATGCATCCATTCCAAGACCATTGGGAGGTGGGTATACAATATGAGCCAAGTATTAATTTCTAATGTTAATTATTGAAAGAAGGTATATAAATTATTTGATCATCTTGATTCTCATACATAGTTACATCTTAGTCAATTTCTCAATGTATGAATTCCATATATTTGTAAATTTTTCTTAATATAAAAACATATTTTATTTCATTAAAATTAACCTATCTATTCCATGTTACAAAGGATGCTCTTATTTTAAATTATAAGTATATAATTCAAAATTAATTAGTAATTTTCAAGATAGAGTACACACAATTTCTTTAGTTAAAATAAAATAATATTCTTATTTCCATGTGAGAGTTATGTAGAATGGTAGTTTGATGTCTGGAAAATATTTCTTTCATATATACTAAATTTTTTATCATTGTACATTATGAGTGAATCATCTCAATTATATATCCAAGCACATAAAAAATTTATAGAGTGGAAAGAAAAATAATCACATATTTATCATATTTTTGTAAGGTGTTCGAAAAGACTAAAAGTTTCCCTAGAAAGAACTAATTAAGGAATAAAAAAATGGAAAGTGTCTACCTCATTGTATGTTGACCTTTCCCATATAAAAAGATAATGGAAATGCTAAATGAGTTGATATAAGAATTATTAAGAATGAAGGCACAAAATTCATAATACTAATCCTAAGAGCAACAAGAAAGGCAATGAATAAAATCTTCCTAGTTATTTTGAAAGAAAATTTAAAAGGTTCTAAATCCCCTTCACACCCCTTTCTAAATGAAGATAAAATAAATAAGTTACCAAATATTTCTTAGAGTTTAAGGTGGTGATTTTAATATGATTTGAGAATAAATAAGATAAATTAGATGAAATCAAGTTTTGTTGTAAAGGTGATGAATTTTGGGGGAATAAGATGAAAATAATTTTGAGCCTAGTTGACTCATTAAATGGCAACAAGATAGATTTTAAAGGGGCTTTATTTAAAATATGTAATAGTTAGATATGTACTAATACATTATATTCTCTATTAGATAGTTATTTCTTCCATAAAAATTTATTACAATCTTATAAATTATTAATAATAGTGACGTGTGCATCCCTAGACACTCTTTGATAACCACACTATTAATGTTTCTATTTTTACTAGAGGATACTCTAATTGAAAAGCACGTAAAGAGGAAGGGTTAGTTAACCTTGATATTAATGCAATGAAAGGTTGGATTATCTTGATGGCATCAAAGTTATCTTAAAGATATATTGAAGGTTTTTCTTCTATGCCTGAACACATTTAGTGAAATATAATGAATATGTGTTATCCTAGAAAAATATGTATAGCATTAAGGATAAAATTTATACTTTAAGTTGAAAGAAAATGTCAAATATTTAGAATAAAAATTGTGGGGATGGAATACAAGCTTCAAGAATCTCCTTGTAATAATTAATTTCAATAATAATGATTAAAACTAAACATGAATGGATATGTCACCAATAATTTTTAGATAAAATGACTAAAATTAGAGCCAAGATATCTTAGTTCAAGTATCAGGATAAAGGTATCAAATTCTTATTCAATGTAAACATAGCCGAGTTTGATAGATAAAAAGTTGGCCCCATTAATACTAGGGGAGCATTGTCTAATGAGATTAAGTTGACACTATTCAATTTTTAGAAGTTAGAACCCTAACATTTATATGAGGTTTTTAAAATAGAACCTTATTAGGAAGAGCAGGAGAGGAGAAATGAACCCATAATAATTATACTTATACAAATAAAAATAATAATAATGTTTAACCATTTCAAAAGTTAAATTTGTTTCACTATGATGATCAATAGCTAATTTGTACAAGAAGGCCACAATTTATAGGAAAATGAAGACTACATAAGAGGAGAATTTATAACATAGTAACTTGGTTGTAGTTGTTTCTTTAGCATTAACTATTTTCTCTTTTTTCTTTTGTTGTTGAATATTTTATTTAATCTCTTAAAACTTATCAATGGTACTTGATCTTCATAATGATTATTTTCTTCTTTTTCAATTATTATCATCATAGAAGGAATACCATTTCAATTTAGAGTAGGGAGAAATGTATTTTTCTTTTAAAGTATTTAAAATATTATATTTATTTGATGGTTCCTTCTTAACCTCTTCCACTCCTTGGAAAAAATTATCCAACCACTTGAATCTCCTTATATTAATCAATTTACTTCTATCATAATTTATGTATGCGTTTTTAGTGATTTACTCTTTATCCGTTCAATTTATTCATGATATACTTTAATATAGTTATAAAAAGTATATAATAGTTTTTCATAATTGGATATTCCTTAAGAAACTCTTTAAACGTGAAATTATTTGATGAGGGAAGATATAAATTAAGGTTATTCTTTCTTACTTACCTTATTCTCATCCATATTTTTTGTCCATAAATATCTCAAATCAAATTGGATTTTGCAAATAGGATAACTATGTTTTAAATATTCGCTCTTAGTCAAAGTCATTTATTTCTTTGTACAAATTTAAAATTGATTTATGTAATTTGATTTTTAATAGTTTTAACATGGATATATGAAGAATAGTTTTAAATATATATATAGTAAAGTGGACATATTTTTTATATTTTCCTAATACTAGAAAATTTAATAATACCTTCATTCCTTCTAATCCTAATAGAACTATTTTATTATACATTTCATTTAAAGAATCTAGTTTCTTTCCTCTAAATTTATTCTTCGATTCATACATTTAGTTCACCAACCATTTTTGGAGTAATGTCATAAGACTCAAAGGAAAAATATGAAGAATTTTATCCAAGTTTCCATTGTATGCACCCTAAAATTTATATCATGAACTATTTGATATAATTTCTCAAATAAATTTGTTAATGAACTGTTTGATATAATGCCTCAAATAAATTTCCAATAGTGTTTTTTGATGGAGTATGATAGAAATAGTGTTTTTGATATAATGCCTCAAATAAATTTCCAATAGTGTTTTTGATATAATGTCTCAAATAAATTAGTTAATGAACTGTTTGATATAGGGTGCATACAAGGGAAACACTATTTCTATCATACTCCATCAAAAATTACCATGAACTGTTTGATATAATGCTTGAAATAATTTTTTTAATGAATTGTTTGATATAGGGTGCATACAATGGAAACACTATTTCTATCATACTCCAAAAATTACCATGAACTATTTGATATAATGCCTCAAATAAATTGGAGGTGCCTTAGTAGAAATGTATGCAAAATGTGGAAGCATAGACATGGCATGTTAATTTTTTGACAGAGTAGAAATGTATCATAAAAATAGTGTATGTTGAAAAGGCTTTAGAAACTTTCAAACAAATGTAGTTTCAATTCAAAAAATTTGAAAATTTTCACATTTAAGTTTTCAAAATTTAACAAACAAATGAATTTTTAACTCTACGAAATTCGAATTTGATAAACCTGGTGCTCGATATGCAAGTTGGGTTGATGAAATTTGGAGAGACGAAGTTGAGTTTGCATTCGCCGGAGAGATGAAGTCAAGTTTTTTCACCATTTGCAGATCACGTTCTTCGATCACCGCATGCACAAGCACAGGGAAAGCAACTGGTAAAAAGCGAAAATGATAGTCAAAAGTGACAATGTTTTTTTTTTATGTTTTATTTGAGGGGGTTCGGTCGAACCAATTTTTGACCGAACCCCTTAAAATATTATTATTTTTGTTTAGGGTTTGGGGGTTCGGTCAAACATATAATGTGGTTCAGTTGAACCTTTGAGTTCGACCGAACCCATTGAGTTTGGGGAAAGGAAAAAAGATGAAATTTGCTTCCTCATAAAATTTGTAAACCACTATTGTGGTTTGACCCCTTCATCTCCTACTTGGAACTCCTTATACATCATTTTATGATCATCCCGAGCCTTATATTGTGAGTTCATCTTATTGATATGTTTCTTCACCTCTTCATGCAAATTCTTTAGGTTCTCAACAAAATCTTCAACCTCAACACTACTCTTCTCCCCCTTATCCATCTTTCTCAGTTCAGAAGCAGTTCTTGGATAGTTACTAACATACACAATCTAGAATGGTGATTTACTAGTGCTCTTATTGGCATAATTACTATAAGAAAATTATGCATGTGGTATAATCAAATCCCATCCCTTAGGCTTATCTCCTACTAAGCATCATAGCAGGTTACCCAAACTCTTATTCACCACCTCTGTTTATCCATTAGTTTGTGGATGGTGTGCAAAACTAAACTTCAAATCTATCTTCAACTTCTTCCATAATGTCCTCCAGAAATAACCAACAAATTTGGTATCTTTGTCTAAAACTATACTATTTGGTAGACCATGTAGTCTCACCACCTCTCTAAAAACTAACTCTGCAACATGAACAACATCAATGGTCTTATGACATGGAATGAAATGTGCCATATTTCAAAATCTATCCACCACCAAAAATATGGAATGATGCCCTCTTTGTGTCCTTGGAAATCCAAGAAAAAAATCCATGCTAATTTTCTCCCATGGCCTCTCAGGTATAGGTAATCGCTGATACAATCTAGTATTTTGACTTGTTCCTTTCACCAACTGAGATACTCTGCAACTTTGTACAAACTTATACACATCCTTTTGTAATTGTACCCAATAATAATTCTCACTGACAAGAGAAATGGTCTTATCTCGACCAAAATATCTAGCCAATCATCCACTATGCTTCTCCTTGATTAGATTCTCTCTCATAGAACTCCTTGGGATGCACAATTGGCTTCCTCTAAACAACATCCCATATTGGATTAAGAAATGCAACCATCTCGCCCTATCCAATGTAATAGGTTCCAAACAAGCCTTCCAAGCTTCTACAATGTCTATATCTTTTGGATACAAAGTCTTGAGTTCTTTGAACCCAACAAGGTCTCTATATTAATTTCTATCAAAAAAAAATTCCTTGTACTCAAGGAATTTGCAACTCTTTTTGGCCTTCCACTCCTTTGCTTCAAAACAAATTTATAACTCTGCAAAAACTCAACCCATTTTAAGTGCCTTTGATTAAACTTTCCTTGACTATTGAGATACTACAAAGCTTGGTGATTAGTATATAAAAATAATTCTTTTGGCAACAAATAGTGTCTCCATTTCTTCAAATCCTGAACTATAGCATAAAAATATTGGTCATAGACAAAATATTTCTTGTTAGCATCATTGAACTTCTCACTAAAATAGGCAATAGGCTTACCTTCTTGACTCAAAATAGCTCCTATGGAAGTGCCACTAGCATCACAATCTACCTGAAATACCTTATTGAAATATGGAAATGACAAAATAGGTAGATCTATAACTTTCTTCTTCAACACATCAAAACTTTTGGCTACTCATTTAGTCCACTTAAACTCTTTTCTATCCCCTTTCATCGGTTCAGTTAGAGGTGCACAAGTACTACTGAAATTCTTAATAAAATTTCTATAAAAACTTGCTAGACCATGAAATGATCTTACCTCTATAATATTCCTCGGGGTATCCCATTCAATAATAGATTTCACCTTCTCTGGATCCATTTTAAGACCCTTTGCTAAGACAAAAAATCCTAGATACACCATGTACTATAGAAAAAAGGTAACTTTTTTAATTTGATGACAAATTGGACTCAACGATGCCTTGATCTAGTGTTGTGAGGTATTTTACACATCCACACTAGGTCTTGGACCCTTGCAAATTGAATAAAATGCATTTAACGATGTCTTGCAAAGGTGTTGTAAAGTGTTGTAAAATACTTTCATGCCTCTCTCGACTTAATGAACCCATTTTCCCTTAATTTAACATTATAAAATATAGTTAAATGCATCCTCACATCAATCTAGAAGGCTTGTGAATTGAACTTAATGTTAATCGAGTGTTGTAATGTTTCCTACACATTCACATTAGATGTTTTTCCTTTCTAGGCCATGTGGACTTCATTTTAGTGTTGTAAAGTGTATTTAATCACACTTTCACATTGAATTTTGTGTCCCAAGCCCTAACTGAACTTTACATCATCATTAATAGGCCCTTATGACCCCATATTGTGCATCCCAAGGCATAATTTCATGAAATAACTGACAAAGTCACCATATAAGCCTAATTTCCTCATTCCCCAACAACCTAGTTGGAAAATGGGCCCCTCTAGGACTAGTTCACCATTTGTGGTGAATGAATCCCTACCAGGTGGGACTGATTCACCCAAGGTGGCAAATGAGTCCCGTTTGGGCTATTTTTGACTTTTGAGTGGGAAAAATTAGGTTTTAAGTTTAATTTTTCTTCATGCCAGCTTTAGGGATCCAATTTACTAGTGAATAAGGTGAATTTCCTATAAAATCAAGTCTCTAAACTCTAATTTACATCTCTTATCATCCATCCATCATCTATCTTCTCTGTCAAATCAAGCAAGCTAGGGTTTCATCATTTCAAGTCATTAAGATAGCTTCCTAAGACATTCAATCATGTTTTACTATGGAAATTCAAGATCAAACATCATGGCAAGGTATTTACTTCATTGTTTCATGCTTCATTAAATTCTTTCAGCATTTTGGCTTAATTACCTACAAAGGGGTTTGACCAAGGCAAACCCCCATGCCCTAACAATCAACATTTTTCCTTCTCTTCTTGTGTGTTTGCAAATTTATGCATCTTGGAGGCTTGTAAATCATTGAAGATAAAGTTTCAAAGTTTTTCAAGTCATACCTTCATTGGATAAGGAAAAATATCAACAAAAAGTCACTTTCAGGCCTAAATCTGACAGTTTTAGAATCAGACACCTAGAGAAGTAGAAAGTGCAAACTGAAGGCTCATGTTTCCACTTTTGAATCTTCAAAAATTCAAAAGTGGAATCATTCACCATTAGTGGTGAATGAGTCCCACTGCCAGGCCTGATTTTGGTTTTTACATTTTTGGATACCCATTTGTCTAAAACGGGCTTCGGAATAGTTTCACAAAATTGGGGTTGATTCGCCTAGAATGGCGAATGAGACCCACCAGGCCTAAAAATCACAATCAACAAAATTTTAGAATCTATTTCCAATCTCTAGTAAGTTCTCAAGTGCACACATTCAGTTTCATCTATTTCTATTACAATTTACTATTCATTTCTATGTGTTTTGGCATTACACAATGTGTTTGCAAACAACATGCATTTCAATAGTTTTCACTTAATAATCAATACATTTCTTTAGTTTTATGAATTTAGATCATCTCATCTAGCCACATTTTATTCATATTTCTATTATACTTCCATTATTTTGAGTGAACCACCTAGATTTTGGGTGTGGGATCTATCTCTTTCCATTAGGTGAAAGACACTAATTGAGCAAACAAGAGACATAGCATTCCTAACCATCAAAATCTATGGTTCACACCAACTCTCTCTTCACAAAACTACATTTCTTCAAATTAATCAACAACTTCTCCTCCCTTAGCTTCTCAAAAAAAAATTGGATATGCATCAAGTGCTCCTCCAATGTCTTATTGAAAATCAATATATCATCCAAATAAACAATAACAAGCTTTCCTAAAAAACTCTTTCAATACCTCATTTATAAGCTGCATAAATGTTCTCAATACATTGGTTAGCCAAAAAGGCATGAATAACCATTCGTACAAGCCCTCCTTGGTTTTAAAGGTTATCTTCCATTTAACTCCTCTAATATGGATCTGGTGATATCCACTCTTCAAATCTATCTTTGTGAAGTACTTAGCTCCACTCAAACAGTCCATAATGTCATCCATTCTCAGCAAGGCAAATCTATACTTGATAATGATCTTGTTGATGGCTCTAGAATCTGTACACAACTTCCATTCCCCGTCTTTCTTTGGTGCTAGTACTAAAGGTACTACACATGGAATCAAACTCTCTTTGATCAATCCCTTCCGCAACAATTCTTGCACTTGTCTATTCAACTCTTCACTCTTTGTTGGAGTCATATGATGAGCTGCCTTATTTGGAAAACTAGATCTATGAATCAAGTCCATCTGATGACTAATCTTTCTCACTGGAGGAAAACCTTTAGGTACGTTATAAAAAATAATAGCTTTAAACTCATTCAACAAATCTGAAACCTCTACAGGTACCTCAGTAGTATCCTCTTTATCAATTACATGGATCAATGCAAAACACATGCTCATGCCTCATACCTTCTAGGAACTTCCATCAACCAAAAAAATTCTTGCATTATTGCATTCCTTTTCCTCTTTCAAGGGCTTCAACTTATGACAAACCCCATCCTTTGTCAAAGAATAGGTGTTAGCATGTCCAACATGTAGTGCTCACCAATGAAATTGCCATAGTCTTCCTAACAATAAATGACAAAAATCCATAGGCATAATTTCACACAATACCTCATCACGATAATTTCCAACTTGAAGTTTACTAGGAAATGTTCATTTACCAAGGCTTTATGGTCCTTCTGCAACCAAGCAATCCAGTGTGGCTTCAGATGCCTTCTTCTCTCCAATTGCAACTTACTAACCATTTCTTCTGAAACAAGGTTATCGATACTACCTCCATCAATAATAACACTGCAAACTTTACCTTCACACTTACATCTGGTGCGAGAAAAATTCTTCCTTTGAGTTGGTTTCTTCTCCTCAATAAACAAGTCTCTTCTAGTAACAAGAACCTCTCCTCTTTCTACATCCTTAGAATGGGAAGACTCAGCATCTTCATCTACATGTGCAACTCATGCATTACCCTCAGGTCTTCTATTTGTCTTTCCTTGATGTTGAGGACACTCATAGGCTCCATGTCCTTCTCCGCACTAGAAATAGGCTCCATGAAAATCTCCTCTTCTTGTTCCTCATCTAGATCTTCCTCTTCCTCTTTTCTCTCCATTGTTCTGATAGGTGGGTATGTGCAGGATCATGATGGGACAAAAAGTGGTGATATGATTAGTATGTGTAGGGTATGTGGCTAATGACTTTTTTTTACCCAAAATTGATGAAATGAAAAGGGTTTTCAAAGGAGATTATCATCTTTCCACCAATATAAATTATGCTTTACTTTGAATTTAATAAATAATTATTATTCATTTTCTATTTGAATTACAACTAAAGTCCTGATTAATAGGCTGATTGAAAAACATATATAGCTTTCAAACGGTATCACATTTTTTGAATCCAAAGCATGCATCACATTCTATGCTTTGCACACTATAGGATTAAAAAAAATGAAAAATTTAATTTCATGAAGTTTTGACCAAGTTAAGGTGGTCAGACATACAACTTTTTATATTTTTAAAAAGTTGTAATAAAAAATTCATAATTAATTATTTACTTAGAAAAAAATTACAAAAAAATATGCATCACATCAGGACATGAGTCCTCTACTTATATCTAAAATCTTATAACAAAATATTTTCATTTTATTGTGGTAAGGGTGGTCAGACAGACAACTACTTATTTTTTCAATGAAATTTAAGTGCTATTGCATTGAAATTTCAAATTTTCATGAAATAGATTTAAAAAAAAATTAAAAAATAGTAGTTTAGAAACTACATTCAATTTTCTACAGATTCTATTCTTACATATTTTTGAAATAATATAGATAACTAATTCAAATTTATACGTCAAGTTTCCTAACTCTGATTTTTCTGAATTTTTCACCACTTAAGGGCCTATTTTTTCCATGATGATCTTGCACATACCCAGGTGTTATCTCTTTCTGGTTTTGACTGCTACTGGAACCTTCACCCTTATTTTGATCTTCATTTTGACCTCCATATGATTGTCCACCAGTCTTTCCTCCATGCCCTCCACCTCGTTGTTTTTTCTCAAACCTCTTGTTCAACCATTCTTCAACCTTTAGAGAAAACTGATAAGAATCCTCAGTGGTGGTCATTCTTAATAGTGCTAATTCTTCATGTATGCTTGGCTTTAACCTGTTAATATAATGAGCAACTTTCTCCTTATTTTCCTCATAATGTATTGTCCAAATCAAGACCTTGTGAACTTCCTCTATATCTATTCTTTCACTGTCCTTGTTCCTTGTCTCAAGCTCTGCATCTTCTTGAGAAACTCCAATTTGTAATCAACTAGAATAAATTGTTTCTTCAATTTTGACTCCATTCTATCCCATTTGGAAATTTTATCTTTCCATTGTCTTCCTCTTTCTCACTAGACCTCTTTCCACCATATACTGGCATGACCTTTCAATTTTTTCTTTGCAAACCTCACTCTATGAGGATGTTCAATCTCCTCAAACTCAAAAAAATCTTGCATGTCATTGATCCAATCAATCAATTCTCCAGGATTCAAATTTCCACTAAAATTTGAAACCTCCATTTTAGGTCTCTTTCCAATGCTTGAAATTGCTCACAGAAATCTTCTTTCTCCATGATCCATTGGATCTTGCTCTTCCTTTTCCATTTCCTCTTTTGTTTCATCTTCACTCCCATCTTTGTCTCATTGCACATCTCTTCATCGAATCTGTTGTTGCAAGGTTTCTAATTTCCTTCTAAGGGCTCTAATTTCATCTCTAGGTGGATCTCTTCCTCCACCACCTTGGCCTCTACCTATTCCATACTGGGCAAGTCTTGGAGGCATCTTGAACTCAACTGACACTCATAGGTCATGTTGAAACTGTTTCATGTTTTGTGCTACATTATACACTCAGGAACTCCTGCACTGATACTACTCGATGATGGCCACACCGCCCAAAACCCACAAAAATCACAAAAATAGATACCAACACAGAAGGTACGAGACATAAAAATGACTCAATTTCAATTATTTTCACAAAATGAAATTACAAATTCAAAGCTTACATGCTACAGCCTCATGGGCTTGATTCATTACAATAAAATCAAGTTTGAAAAGAAAATTTACTATTTAGAGCCACAATCTGCACTGTAAGGGCCACCTTTTACAACCCCCACTTAACCCTTTTTATTCTCTCCAATAACTACCTAGAATGTTCTAGAAAGTTCAAATTTCTCCTTTTGTTTTGGTGCCAAAAGTCCCACCATTTGATTTCTAGCCTAGGAAGAGTTTTTTAATGAAATTCACTTTTGAGAGGACCAACTTCGTGGGCCATAACTTTTCATTTGGGTGACCGATTTTCTATTATTGAATATTGTTGGAAAGTTCAAGATGATCTCTAGAATGAACAAACCCATTGTACGTCAGTTCAACCACTTTTTGAGTTGTTTTAGGGCCTCTAATGTTTTATATTTGAACTTGAAGCTACATTGGAGAAATTTATCAGACAAAAACTTTAATTTCTCCCAAACTGTGTAGGGTATTGAGGGGATTCTTTTACGACTGTAAATTTTTTTTAGTTCTTCTCCTTGGAGTAAATTTTCACATCCATACGAGCCCATTTAGGCTAACTTGTACTAAAAATAGTAAGTGCCCATTTTTCACTATTTTTGACGCTTGACTATCTTACACTCCTTAAGTGCCATCATGAGACTCAAAACAACTAAAGAAAATAAAGAAAACATTTTTTGGGTGATTTAGGATTTCCCTACAGCCCTCAATGCTCCTGCATCAGTTCTATTTAGCATCATTTGAACTTGTGTTTTTAAATTATTTATTGCAACTTTGTTTTGTTTTTGTTGTGGGTTAGCTAGATTTTTGCTGATATATTTTTTGTTTGTAATGAGGTTTCAAGGGCCCTTAAAAATTTTAAAATATGTGTTTAAAAACAACAAGGTTCTAAAACACAATGGAGACTAACAATAAAAAAATAATTAACCATTGTAGTTATGTAAAAAAATATAGAGAATATAGAATAAAAATATAATTCACTTGCATTAATTATTTTCAATTCCTTTTCCCTTCTAAAACACTTGAGATGCTACATCCCAACTTGCACATACAATTTTCTTCAAAAATAGGTCAATTATCTGAAAAAAACCTATAGTTGTATTCATAGACAATAAAAGATATGAAGAAACAAACAAGAACAACTTCCACACACAAGCATTACAAACAATGATTTGCTATTCCTCAACTAGAAAATACTTATAAAATAAATTCCTGCTTGGAGATATAGTGAAGTAGAGTGCTTATAAGAAAAAACCATGTAAATGATAAAGATATTAGATCATGTGACATGTTTTGTCACCCTATGTGATAAAATAAAATGATCTAATAATAGCTCACTCTAATAAGGGTGTGTAGGATCATCATGGAAAAAATAGACCCTTAAGTGGCAAAAAATTCAGAAAAATCAAAGTTAGGCAACTTGACATAAAAATTTGAATAAGTTTTCTATATTATTTAAAAAATATGTAAGAATAGAATTTGTAGAAAATTGAATTTAGTTTCTAAACTACTAGGTTTGTTTCAAAAAATAAAAATCTATTTGGTGAAAATTTGAAATTTCAATGCAGTAGTACTTAAATTTCAAGGAAAAAATAAGAAGTAGGTGTCTGTCTAACCATCGTGACCACAATAAAATGATAATATTTTTTTATAAGATTTTAGATATAAGTAGAGAACTTATGTCCCGATGTGATGCATATTTTTTTGTAATTTTATTTTAAGTAAATAATTAATTATGAATTTTTTATTCAACTTTTAAAAAATATAAAAACCTCGTATGTCTAACCACCTTAACTTGGTCAAAAATTCATGAAATTCAATTTTTCTTTTTTTAATCCTATAGTATGCAAAGCATAGAATGTGACACATTTTTTGGATTCAAAAAATGTGATACTGTTTGAAAGCTATAGATGTTTTTCAACAGTCTATCAATTAGGACTTTAGTTGTAATTTGAATAGAAAATGAATAATAATTAATTATTAAATTCAAAGTAAAGCATAATTTATATTGGTGTAAAGATGAGAATCTCCTTTAAAAACCCTTTTTGTTTCATCAATTTGGGTAAAAAAAAGTCATTAGCCACATACCCATCATATTGCCACTTTTTGGCCCATCATGATCCTGCACATACCCATAAAAGAAAAAATACTACTAATTTTTAGCTTAAGTACATAAAATTAAATTATCCTATTAATTAATTAAAGATTAATTAATAATTAGCTAATGCGTGATTTCTCTAACACCCCCTTTAAGTGAAAACTTAGCAAGAAGCTAAAAACATTAAAAAATGAATGCATAAAAAGAAAAGAAAGCATAATGGGTTTGGGAAACAAGGCCCGATGAGGTACCCATGTAAAAAAAATCTAATCTATATCAAAACTGGAGAAAAGAAGAAAACCTCATAGGAAAAAATCCTATACAAAAGAGAAAATGGTGATAACAATGTGACGGAGTAAGAAGCCTCCAAAACAATGTCCCAAAAAGAATAGGAACATGAAAAACATCACTGAAGCACATAGACGTTGTAGAAAACTATCAAGTGATGATTGCTATAGTGCTGAAATGGAGAACCTCCTTTCAAATAGATGATGTTTAGAATCAAGAATATAATAATCTAGATGAGTTCCCCCAAATGACACTACTTGAATTAGATGAAAAATAAAGGAAAACATCCAGAAATTGAAGATACAGATGGCACATGAATTTGCACGAGTGACCCCAATGACACTACTCAACCATGAAGGATGCAAGTTGAAAGTATCAATACCAATAGTCTAAAGAGCACTGATCAAGTGAAAATCGAAGGTCACATCTAGAGATAGGAATTCAAGAGTGTCCATATAGTAAATGCCTCATCTCAATAAAATGCATGGGTAACCAACCTTTTTGTGTGCCTAGTACATAGGGAAAAAAAACTAGATGCATAGATCACTCTAAAACGAAACCAAGGAAGCATTAGCACCAACATTAGAAACCTCTCCATAATGTGAAAAAAGGAGAGCCAAGACAAGTACACTAGAACTATGTGTCACCAAGAAGTGTATGAAGGAGAACTAAAAATATTTGAACATGCACAAAAGAGTACCTACAACTAAAAAAGGGTATGTGAACAAGGCACACACACATGAGGAAAAAATCATTGGGATTCAATGTTATCATGGATAGAAAACTCATAGTGTGAGTACAAAAGACACAATAAGATGTGTGAAAACCCTAAAAAGTATACACTAGAGTGGAAATTTATCTTAATGTATCTATAAAAGAGAAATTTCATTGCAAAAGATGCCAAAATGGTGCATAGAATACTATTGGAAATTATAGAAAATGTGCATGGATGACTATAAAGAGCTCTAAAAGACCTTTCAAAAACCTCTAGAATCATGAAAATATAGAAACTGGTCAAAATTTGTGAGCTCAAGAGTGAAAACAAGACATCTATATTTGATAGGTGATAAAATATTAAAAAAAAATCTGAGAAAATTATCAGCACCATTCGATAGTGCTTGAAACCAAATTTGGATGATATCTTGTTTTCTTGATTTTGATGCCCAAGCAAAAAATTATGCCCCCTAGAAAAAAGTTGCCCAATTAGGCCATTAGAAGCAAAAAGCCTCCTAGGGGTTGTTGTTGGTCATAGCTATAGTGGGGTAAAAAAAAATTCCCCTAGTGTCCCCACCATGTTCAAAGCGATGGATGGGTGGCAGTGCCTCTAGCAGTTACAAAACTAACCCTATTTTAGCTACTAGTGGTTAGCGACTAGGTCATAGCCATGTAGTAATATACAGACCACAAGCGCATTGCTAGCACTTAGCACTTAAAGTGTTTGGTGTCAAAAATACCTTTTATTTTATTTTTTCCAAAAAAGTCATTGTATAGAGCCTTACAACGGTTGTATAGGCCCCTTTGGAAAAAAAATTGCCTTCTAGACTCATGAGACCAAAATTGGGTGAATTATATATCAAAATTCTTTTTTTTGATCTCCTAAGTGCAATGGTGAGGCTTTTTTCACACCAAAATATACCAAAAAACTGCCCAACTCTAAAATCTACAAAAAAAAAAAATGAAAATTTAAAATTTGAAGGCCTTGTAACCCTACTTGAAGAAAAATCTTAAAAATAGACAAGGGGTGTATTGAATCCATGCTTTGATTTACCATGTTAGATTAGTGAAAAAAACAAGACACGAGATCAAACAATAAATAATAACACCTTCCACACACAAGAGTTGCAATCAATTATTTTCTATTTCTTAACTAGAGAATACTTATAGAATGAAAAGATTGTTGAGAGTTACAATGAAAGAGAGTGTTTATAAGAGATAACCCTAAATGATAAAGGGATTAGATCATAATAAGTTTTTCATTCTATGTAAGGGTATGTGCAGGATCATCATTGAAAAAATAGGCCCTTAAGTGGCAAAAAATTTAGAAAATTTAGAGTTAGGAAACTTGACGTAAAAATTTGAATAAGTTATCTATATTATTTAAAAAATATGTAAGAATAGAATTTGTAGAAAATTGAATGTAGTTTCTAAACAACTAGGTTTGTTAAAAAAATAAAAAAAATTATTTGGTGAAAATTTGAAATTTCAATGTAGTGGTACTTAAATTCAGGAAAAAATAAGTCGTGTCTTTCTGACCACCCTAACCACAATAAAATTATAATATTCTTTTATAATATTTTAGATATAAGTAGAGGACTCATGTATGGATGTGATGCATATTTTTTTGTAATTTTTTTCTAAGTAAATAATTAATTATGAATTTTTTATTACAACATTTTAGAAAATATAAAAAATCGTATGTCTGACCACCTTAACTTGGTCAAAACTTCATGAAATTCAATTTTTTCTTTTTTTAATCCTATAGTACACAAAGCATATAATGTGATGCATGTTTTCAATTCAAAAAATGTGATACCATTTGAAATCTATAGATGTTTTTCAATCATCCTATCAATCAGGACTTTAGTCATAATTTGAATAGAAAATGAATAATAAATACTTATTAAATTCAAAGTAAAGTATAATTTATACTGGTGCAAAGGTGAGAATTTCCTTTAAAAACCCTTTTCGTTTCATCAATTTTGGGTAAAAAAATAGTCACCAGCCACATACCCATCATATTGCCACTGTTTGGCCCATCATGATCTTGCACATACCCGTAATGAGATAGAATGATCAAATACTAGCTCACTTTAATAAAAGAAAAAGTACTCCTAAATTTTAACTTAAGTGCATGAAATGAAATTATCCTAATAATCAATTGAAGATTAATTAATTATTAGCAATGGAAACCTATGAAATTTTTCATTAAAGAAAAATGTGCTAAGGTAGTAGGTATATCCAATAGTTAGTAGCAATGTCTATTGAGTTGATATTTGATATATCTACCAACATCCATCCTTTTCTCAAATTTTTATTCATAAAGTGAGTAACACATGAAAAGGAGATTTCTTGATTACTATGACATATTTGAAAAATTGTTGATTGTAACTTAGAAAATCATGAGAAAGTGCCTATTGTAAATTGGAAAATTGTGAGAGTATTTTTATTGTATGTTGTTAGGTGTTGGTATCCACATGAATGTGAGCCTTGTAATTGCATATAAAATATATGTATTACACATCTCTATAGGTACATTTAGTATGGAGCTTAGCCCTCACCAAAATATACCAAGAGACTTAAAAATGATCAAAAATTAATAATGCAAATTAATAGCGTTTACCTAGTCAAGTATTGTTTTATCCTCTAAATATTTAACTTTTTATTGAATCTTCCTAGATTTTTATATTTTTGTTGGTTTAGTATTATATAAATATGAAGATTATTGTGCTATTTGAATAATAGTATGTTTTCTTATCACAATCAATCACAAAAAAAAAGTGTAATTGGATGTTTATTTTAAGGATTAGTCTAGAGACAAGAAATTAATTCATTATCTTTATTATTTGTTCTTATTAACATACATGGATTTCGAGAAACTATATCATGAAATGGTTTGCTATTTTGTAGTGTGTTTGGGCCCTTCTCGATTTATCTTAATCAAAATATATTATTTTCTATTTGTTTAGGATTCTCTACATTAACTAAATTAGACAACTCAGTGGTAAAGTCTTGGTATCTCACATGAGCATCATGATTATATTCCTCAATTTTATCATTATAAGTATTAGAATGGATTTCATTTTTATTCATTGAACCATGTTAGAGCTTAGGTTCACAATGAAAGATTAGGATCTCTAATATCTTGTAGCATGAATGAAATATTTAAAAGAACTAGAAAAATACTCTTAGATAGAAATATTAGAAAATATCATTTATATATTAAATATGAAAGTAAAATTCTAATGTAATAGTCAAGGGTGGATAGAGTATGTGCAAAAAATATTGCAATAAATATCACAAACCATATTAATAGAAATATAAATTGTAATGTGAAATCAATGAAACAAAGGGGGAATAGAGAGCTTCAAATTTGAAAAAGAGATGAAAATATTAGAAAAGTCTATATTTAGAAAAACCTAATATGAATAAGAAACACTAGAAGACAACTAGGTTGTGTAAGATTAGAGGAGTTATCTAAAAATGTAAAAGAAAAGTCTTTTCTTATGGTTAACCTAGGATAACCCTATAAAATGCATACCGATAAGCACACATTAGTTTAGATTAATTAGTGATAGTTCAAACTAATGATATTGATTTGCAACAATTCAATTAGGATAGTAAATACTAAGGGTGGTCCTTAGCTCTATGCCTAAAGATTGTGTGCCAAAAATGAATATTTTAGAATCATACTATATATACTCAAAAAATGTCACCTCTTTATCAAAAATTATTTAGGATCTTGTGTCAATCCTCTACTCTATTAGGAGCTAGTTCTAGCATTTTGGATTAGATTTGTGATTGCAGACATGTCTTATGTCGTTGGATTCAACCCTAAGGAAGGTAAAATCTAATTTATTTCTCACCCAAATAATCCTTGTCTTCTCTGCTACTTTTGATTATTTGAAAATTGGTAGTATATAGAAATACCTTGGAAAGGTTACATCATTTCATTACAAGTAGACAAGTTCTCCTAGATAAATCCCTAGAAATGTGCTAAAAGGTTTAAAGATGGTAGCTAAGAGCCCTAGAATGATATATGTAGATTCTTTACTCTTTTTAAAGCATCAAATCCAAGTGTCACTATTGATTATTCCTTTAATGCTCTATGATGAGAGAGAATGTAGATTACATCCAAGTGGCTAACGACTATATAGTTACAAATTTGACCCTAAGTGATGGAATTGCTATATCCAAACTATATGAAAGTGGGTGCAAAAATAAATATAATGAGTATGAAATAAAGTGAAAGTATCAAAGTATGATCTTGAAGAGATGCAAATCGCGACAAATTACACTGCAAAAATGTTTATTTTGAATTATGATAATATTGTATATATATGAAGATTATTATATTAGTTCAATAGTATTATGTTGTTTTAGCACAAGTAAAATAAATTTGAAATTGGATATTTTTTAAGAATTAATTTCGAGACAAGAAAGTAATTGATGTTTTTATTTATTTTGTTATTAAACAGAATTGTTTGTTGTTTATTATTCTCTTCATTAGTCAACTATAATTGCTAATTGTTCACATTACCATCATGATTATATTCTTCATTTTTCATATTATGACTATCACAATAGACTTTGTCAGAAATATTGGTCTTTAATATGTTGAAATAAGTTAGAAATATTGTTTGAATATATAAATTATTGTTATGTATGTAATTATATAATTGAATCGTTTAAAATTGTTATTCTACCACCTTGGAGAATATTTCATTGTTCATAGTAGAAAGCCTCTAAATTAAAGTGGTTATAGATATTCTTAATTAGAGGATAGTAATGAGACTTGTGTTGTACATTGTATTACATGTTTCCTATATATTTGTGTTTCAATGAACCATTATGCTCATCACTTATTCATTGTGTCAAAATAATATAATAAATATTATTATTCATAATTGAAGTTGTTACATACTCTACCATTTCCCATCATAGAACCAAATGTCTTCTTATAACTTATTAATGCAATATTTTCTCCAAATACAAAATATTATTTATTATGTGAAAAGAGCAAAGATTAACAATAGTGACTAGATCTAAAACTCAACTTACAAGAAACATTTGGCTACCATTGGCTTAAAGTATTATTTCTTAGAAAATAGTTTACCTTATACTACAATATAAATAGAAAACTTGTCTAGATTATAGTTGGCCCAAAGTTAGTCCAACAAATTTCTAGAAAACATATTGTCTCCATACTCTAAATATACAAGAAGTTGAATAATAAATATGAAATTAATATTAGATAGTATAACAGAGTGTCAAATCTCCAAATTGTAGCCTTAGAACCATCTAATGGCCATTAAAATATGATTATATGATTATTATTCATATCAAACTAAACATGGACTAATGCATTCCATAATAATTATTCTAAATTGGGGAAATAATGGCACAAACATTGCTAGCTAGAGGAATACTATTAATAATGGTTTCTTACCAAAAGTGCAACATAATTACAATGACCTGCGTATTGGAAATAAATTTAATAATGTTAATATATTTTGTAAATGATGATTTTGGCAAACCAAATGCTCTCTTGCACTTGGAGGGTTTTTCACCTAAAGAGAGAGAGATGGGCCAAAATGCTAATGTCTACACTCAAGGTTAATGTAATGAGGGATTAAATGTGTCAAAATTTAATGTCCTAAGTACAATAAACTAAAAAATAAAGATGATTATTAATCAAAAACCTAAGAAATACAAAGTGCTGGAAAACACATTATGATATGCAAAAATGCCTAATAATGCAAGTAAAAGATGAAATAACAAAACAAATTAGAAAGGTGCACCTGAAGGTTGAAAAAGGATGGCATGAAGCTCTAGAATCCTGCTGAAACTATTGTAGAAGTCAATTGGGACACTTATGCCAGGCTGGGCGACTTAGTCCACTTTCACAAAAAATTTAGAAAACTACGTTGGAGCCGGTTTTGGCCAAATGGGTATCCAAATATATAAAAAAAATTGAAAAAAAATTTAGTGGGACTAAGTCCCCACAAGTGGCGAATGAGTCCACTTCTGAATTTCCAAAAATTTGGAAGTGGAAACGAATGCCCTAGGCTTGCACTATGGTTTCCCATAGGTGTCCGCTTCTGAAACTCTAATTTTTTGGGCCTAAAAGTGACTTTTTATTGATACTTTGACTTGGTCAACAAGGAGATGTCTTCAATGATTCTTCAACCTAATCTTCAATGATCTTCAAACCCTCAAATGCCTAAATCTGCAAGCACACAAAGAGAGAAGGATAAAATGTTGATTGTTAGGGCATGGGGGTTTGCCTTGGTCAAACCCATTTTTAGGTAATTAAACAAAAATGAAGAAAAAAATTAATGAAGCATGAAATAATGGAGTTAGTACCTTTCCATGGTGATAGATCTTGAATTTCTATAGCAATAGTTGAAGAATTATGCCCTTGAATGTCTTAGGAAGCTATCTTGATGTCTTGCAATGATAAAACCCTAGCTTACATGACTTGAGAACATGATGAGTGATGAATGATAAAGAGTTATCGCTTAAGATGAGTTAGGAGATGGAAAAATGAGGGGGAAAACCCTTATTTATACACAATTATGCCTTAATTCCAAAAAATACCTCATCACAGGCTGACCTTAGGTCTTAAGGAATAAAAATTTGAAGGAAATTTAAATTAATTTTGATTTTTGAGCCAAATGGGACTAAGTCGGCCAAGGTGGCGACTTAGTCCACCTGGGAAATTTTGAGTGGATGTCGAAGATTAAGATGTATTAAATGTTGTTTATCGGGTTCTTCTTCAACAAGACACTCAATTAAGGCATGTAAGTGCATAAAGGGGCCATTTAAAGCATAAGAAAGGTGTAAATATTGATGACAAGCCTAGGGAAGTGTGAAAGTTTGTTACAAGACTTTAAAAATCGTTGAAATAGGTCTTGGTAAGGTTATTTAGGTGAATTATAACATTATAGTCTTAGAAAAGTGTGAAGATGTGTTACAACACCTTTACAAGAAATAATTAAATGCAATTTATTGAGTTTGCAAGGGTCTAAGACTTAGTGTGGATGTGTAAAACACCTCACAACACCAAATAAAGGCCTCATTAAGTCCAATTTTTCATCAATTATTCCCATATGAAGCAAAGTATACACTTTTTGGCAACACATATTTGAATTATATTATGACATTGTAAATTCTTATGGTTTATAATGTAAATTGTAACATAGTTATAACTATATTTATGGTTTTTTTATTTAGAGAAGATTCCAATAATATAGATATTTGTATCATTGTCTCCTCATGAAAAGTGAATTATGATTTAATAATCTTATGAGAAGTTAATTATAATTTAGAATTTGTATAGGTACATATACATAGTTTATGCAAAAAAATGTATAAAGTTTATACAAATAAAATATAGAGTTGAAATAAAATAGAATTATATCTACAAGATATTTGTAATGGCCTTAAAAATATAAACTACAAATTTTATAGATAATTAAATGCAAGGAATTGGTGAATCTAATCTATTTTTATATGTTGAGATGTCTATGTGTTCACATAGACATAATTTATATAATTAAACGAGTAAAAATGTTATACCAAAACATGATTTCAAGGTAATTTGTAGGGAAAAAGGACATATAAAAAATCTTCTAAAAGTCGATATGAATTTGAAACAAGTATTTCTAGAACTATACCTAAAAGGGTAGTTTCTTTTTTGATATTCCAAGATAATTTTCCTAAGCATAATAAGGTTAGGAACATAATATTTTTGAAAAAGATAAAATATATGTAAATTTCATAGTTCCTTTTTCTATCATTTACACTCACACAAAGCATTAGCAATAACTTGATAGTCAAATTTGTGTTATACCTATAATTATCTTTTTTTCCCTCTTCCCATAATTGTTGTTTGAGAATGTAAAGGTCACATAGTCTTCCCCTAGGTTATTTATGTATTTTGTTATGACTTGTATATGATGTGTTCCATGATGATGTGGACTACTTGCACTAAACCATGGTTGTATTTAAATAGAAGTGTTGTCAACTATACCAAGATCTCAAAAAAAAGTGGAGTATAATTGATTCTTCAAGATCCCTCATAAACCTCTCAATGTAAGACCAACCAAGTCCAAAGGAGATCCTACATCATTTAAAAATTTAATATTTTTTTCTTCAATTTTGGGTGCATGTGGCTTTCTTGGAATCTCTCATCTTTTGGAATGTTTGGCATAATCAAATTTTCAAGATTTTAGTTTTCGCTAGATTTTAATTTTGACACTTGCAGGGTAGTTTCATGAAACAATTATTTTTGAAGATTCTTGACATTTGGTTTATGTGTAGATGATATCTTGGGTGAAATATATGCAGAAATTCATTTTTTTAGCAATCCAACACATCCTATTATAGTTGCGCAATTGAATTCTTTTTTTTTTCAATTGATTTATGCAGCTTTGTGAGAAAAGAAAATGGAGGATAATGCATTTAAGATATGATATTTTAGATGATCTATAGCAAATAAAATGCACCTCTTAGCTATTTGGTTGAAAAAAAAATGTAACACCATATTAAGGAAGTAGAGTGCCACATAGAAGGAAGGCATGGCAAAGTGGTGGCGTGGTATTTACTCCTTTTGTTGGCAGCGTAGAAGGAGGGATTTTAACACCTCTTTAGAGGCATAACATAAAATTATGTTGAGCCACATTAGGTGTGTGGCAGGGCACCCTATTTGGATTTTGAGTTGTTGATATGTAAATGCCTCATGGAAAGTAATTAAAAACATTAAACTTTATTTTTGGAGGGTTGTGTAGAAGACAGAAGAAATGGGAAGCATGGAGTTATATGGATGTTATTTTGGGCTTAAAACATTTAAACAACATATTTAAATATTATTACATGTAGCATAGGGATTAAGAGAGAATGGAAAGAGATTGTATCGTGGAAATTTAAAAGTTTCAAATTAAAGATTTGAAGGCCATATAAGAGAAGGAAGGCATTAGGGAGTGGGTGGTCAACCCTAGACAAATAAATAAGGTCGACCAAGATAATAAGCCATCATTGAGGTGAAGGAAAGACCACAAATTGTTCAATAGAGAGTGAAAATTTGAAGAATGGAGACATCAAGGAAGAGAAGGTGCAGATTTCTCGAAGATAAGATAGTAGATCAAAATGGCATGACAAGCCATTGAATACCAAAGAGAGAATATTTTTAATGTATATTTATTTATAATTTGATTTGAATAAACATAATATTTTTGCACTTGTTATTTATTTGAATGGAGCAAATAATATTATCTCTATAATCTACGCATTTTTGTGAGTGTTGGAAAGTATAGGGAGTCCCTCTACATTAAATGGTATCAGATCTAGTGATCCTGAGTGTCTAGATAGATCATTGAATGTGAGGTAGTCTACACTAGGACTTGAGGGTGGAGTTGTGTGAAATGATCGTCGACTGAAGGTATTTTTCACCTAAAAGTAAGTGTGAAGCTACAGAGTTATCCAAAAATCTTGAGATAACTTTTGCAAGTGTGTGAGGAGTCTTGAGAAATTGAGTTGAGAAGGAAAAGTCATGGAAAAAAGAGTTGATTGTGTTGTAGGGAATAAATTATATGTGAAAATGAAAATGGGAAAGATTTTTGGTTTTGTTGTGGGCAATCCTTTGGGGATCTCAATTCTTGTTAGAAGAGTAAGAGAGTATAAGAGTAAAATGAAGAGGATGTTGAGAGTTTTGAGAGAGATTAGAGTAGCAATGGAGCAAAGGGAAGAAGAGGAAATGGGTTTGTTTGTTGATGACCCTCTATGTGTAGAGCAAGATGAAGAGGTTGCAATAATATGCTTGGATGAGATCATGGAAGAAGAGGAGAAAAATGAAGAGATTTTTTTTGCAGCATTGGTTGAAGATGGAGAGGTTTCAGAAGTGTGTGGTGAAGAGATTGTCTAGAATACTCTATTCTATTAGCAATTTAGATTAGATTCATGATTTTTCACTTGTATTATGGCTTTCAATTTGACCCTATACAAGGTAAAAAATCTACTTTATTGCTCACCCAAATAATCTTTGTCTTCTCTGCTACTTTTGATTATTTGAGAGCTAGTAGTATATAAAAATACCTTAGAAAGGTTATATCGTTTCATTACAAGTAGACAAGTTCTCCTAGATCAATACCTAGAAATGTGCTAAAAGATTTAAAGATGGTAACTAAAAGCCCTAGAATGATGTATGTAGACTCGTTACTCTTTTTAAAACATCAAATCAAGTGTCACTATTGATTATTCCTTTATGGTTGTATGATGAGAGAGAATGCTTGAGATGATGGATGATGAAATGAGTGTAATTAAATTTCTTCAACTACTAGCACATAGAATCAAAATTTTCAAAGTGTGTGTTTAGTCAAGTTAGAGTATGCGAATAAAGAGAGCCAATTGGCTAAATTTGAATTTTGAAAAGTAAGGATCAAGTCCACAACTGCATAATGAACTTGGGTGATTGAATAGTTATATCGAATTGGCTAATGACTATATAGCTACAAATTTGACCCTAAGTAATGGAATGGCTATATTAATTAACTATTTACTACATGAAGTTGGTGCAAAAATAAATCAAATGAATATGGGATAAATTGAAAGTATCAAAGTATGTGTGTGTGTGTATATATATATATATGGTGGTAGGTAAACGACTAAAGGAAATGAGTCCAACTTTACATAATATTATACTATTTAGCAATATATATGTATTAATACATTTTGTTAAAATAAACAAAAATGAAATAGAAAATTACATAAATATATAAATTTCACCATAACATTTAAATAATACCAAACAAATATGTGTAAATTCAAAGTTAAAATACATAAATAGACAATAAAAAGTAGATCAATGAGAAGTTGTTTAGTGTTTGTCAAATAGAAGTCAATAGTTTGAATCTTGCACTTCTCACTCCAACTAACCTTTTCCAAAATAAAAATAAAATTTGTAACAAATACTAACCAAAATGAAACTTAATACTAATCAAAATAATACAAATACAAGTACCAAAGTTGAAATAACTGTAGACTGGAAATTCTCAAATAATAAATTCATGCCCATTATTGTACGAAAAGCAAGAGTACCTTAAAATGTGACGTCCTACCCAACCCATTGATGCCCACAAATATATTTTTATAGATTTATTTGTATACTTGAAGTGGCCTATTTTTTAAAGGATTCCTCTGCCATGGGATTTCCAGTAGGTCTGCATAATATCGCTATACCCAGATTGCTTCACTACTTGGCATCGACCATGGGTTATATGAACTAAGAGAGGCACCACAAGACAAGAAATTTTCATGGGAAGAGTTATCAGATCTCCCCTCTACCATTTCTTCTTCTTCTTCTTCTTGAGGTGAGATGATTAAGTATAGGTTGCCACTCATTACATTCTGAAATGTTTCCTTAATATCCAATTGCAAAACACTTTTATCCATAAAGTACACAAATTGACAAATCATGTGATGCCACATCAGCACACCAATAATACATGACTTAGTGATCCACTATTAGTCTCACCCTTTTTTTGGGCCTTTTTGGATACCTTGACCAAAATCATGTTGATGTGGCATCATATTTGATGATGTGGCCTTGAAACCAATTTTTATAAGCAAGGGACTTGCAAAATAAGGTGATGTACAAATTTGAGAGTGATTTGAAATTTTCATGTAGGACTTTTAGAAGCGCGAAGTTAGGGTGGCCCACTATACACCCCTCTCCCTTATTTACAAACATTATTATATTACTTCAATAGTATTTGTGTGAGTAAAATATGTGAACGAGTAATAAAACCACACAATCAATGAAACATTATATTAGAGAATTCAAATAACAAATCTAATCAAATTGAATAAAAAAAAATTCCCTAAAATCATCCCATTGTTCCCTATCTCCAAGGATTCATTAAATCATGATGGCTCTCATATTGTTTGTGTGCACTATGGCATTTAGAATGACAACATAAAGAATGAGATGCTGGAAAATACAAGAAATCTATTCTTACATGATTGATTGAACTATACTATAGTGATGCTATGATAATGATGTTGGGATAAGGACATGATGCTAAATGTTTTGTTGCCAATACTGTATGGAAACTACTATGATAACTAAAATGTAGCTAATGGAAAATCCATGATTATAAACTAATATGCTTCTAAAATGCTAATTGCTCAAGATTGGGATCCTTTTGCTATAGAATGAGGCTGCATTTATAGATTTTCCAAAGCATATTCTGAGGTGGCAACAACCAACGGTCATGATTTTAGTTGGAGAGATCGAGGGTGGAGGATGAAGAAGTTAGAGAGAATCAAGGAGAGTGTTCCCTTTAGTAAAAAATTCTGCCAAGTGTTAGGAAGAATAAATGAAATAGAAGAGCCAAGTGTCCCAAAGTTATTTGGAAATTTGTTGAGGATAATGCTAAATTAAATATTTGACATATTCAATTTTTTGAGACACATGATGAGGTGAAAGGAGGAAAAAGTTGTAGACATGTGACTAAATTCAAATTTAGCATTTAAATTTAATAAGAGGAAAGATAATTAAATAAAAAAAAGTATTTAATTTTTTTTATTTAATTAAGATTAGAAGAATGTGATTTAAGATAAGAAGAATTAGAAAATGAACTATATAAATAAATGTAGAATTTATTTATCAGTAGATGAATTAAAAGGTCAATTAATCAAATAACTTGTAATTAATTAATTAATTATCCAGACCGATTTTAGGTGTATACATTTTTCCCCTCTTTGAAACAATCTGTTTACACATTACTTCAAAGAAAAAATTACTGATGATGCTGACAAAATTTTTTGATATGCCCCAAACACTGGTTTTCGAGTGATAATAGATATATGCCCCCTCAGGAGACAACTCAGAGAATTTTTTGAATTATTAGGATTTTTTTGCAATTTTTATGATTTTCTAATGATTTGATGATGATTTTCAAATTTTATGATGATGAGACGATTTAAATCCCAAAAAGTAAACAGTGACCTATCAGGTGATTAGTTGATTAATTAAAGCCCTAATTAAAAAATAAAAATAATCCCACTGAAATCCCACTTAATTACCCCTTAAAAAGGTGAATCTGATGAAAAAGAAGCTCATTTGAGTTATTTGCAATTTGAAGATTGGAGTGATTGGAGCAACTTTGAGCAAAATGGTGATCCCCTACCAGACACACCGATTCAAGTGAGTTCGACGTCACAATCGCCCTGCTGCGTATGGACCTCTGATACATATCTTGAAAAACCCCTTCATGAATTTTTAATGATGTTTTTCCCACATTTTTCAATTTTCAAATTTGGTTTTATCACATTTTAGCACATAGGGTTTTCGATATAGAGCATCTAGTTTTTGTTATAGCACATAGAGACTTTTAACGTGTAGAGTCAAGTTTTTAGTGCATATAGTCAAAGTTGTAGCGCATATGGTAAAATAGCACATTCATGCATAAATTCAGCGCATTTGCTAAATGTAATAGCACAACTGGGTGTTTAGCACATAGCTAATGTTTTGTGGTGCATTACGTCAAAGTTTTAGCGCATATATAATTTTAGCACATTGATGTAGGGAAATAGTGCATTGATGGAATTTGATGGCACATATAGAGATTTAGCACTTTGATGCACTTTTTTGGTGCATTGATGAAATGTTTTAGTGAATAGAATTTTTCAACGCATTGAAACATTGCTCTAGCACATTAACACCAGAATGATAAACTTTTGATTTTTATCCTTGTTTTCGATGTTTTAATGATCACGTCAACTATTGATTTGATGATGTTTGATGGTGTTGATAGATTAAATGATGATTGATCTCATGATAAGTGAGAATCAATGATAGGATAATGATGATTGACCTCAGGATAGGTGAGGATCAATGATAGACGCTCACAATATTTGATCAAAATATCATTAGAGATGATTAGATTAATAGGTTGATTGATGTTGATCAATAAGATTACTGATTTGCAATATGTTATGATGATAGAAGCCTTCGAGGATCCTTCAGTCCTAGGAGTGATTATTGAAGACCTGGGACCTAATTCCACAACTGGCGCAGGTTGATTTGGATGTGATTTCGTGATGAGGATTGACTTCTTTGATTGATGTGCCCCAATATAGGATCAATAGGGGAATTTTAACCACTTTGGCTGAGAGGTGGCACAGTGACCAAAAAACCTTTCACTTAGCCACTGGTGAGATGACAGTAAAGATAGAGGATTTCTATCAGATTTTGAGGATTCCCATTGTTTGGTAGCTCATTGTTTATGATCACATAGAGTAGAGAGGTACTGATGCAGTGCAGAGGATTTTTTCTAATGATCAGATTTGTGGATATGATATTCCATGGTGGGATATGGTTGATTCTTATGAGCCACTACCATGTGTTCTTGTTGGATTCATAGGAGGTTTCTTATGTCACGACTGTAGGTCAAAGGGACTGTTAGTCAACTAGGGTCAGATATTGGATAACATGATAACTTAGAGGACTTGATATGCCTAGGGTTCTTGTATGCTAGCTCACTTATACCACAGTCTTCATAAGGTAGTATATCTTAGAGGCGATTGCTTTCCAGCTGGGGTGACATTGCTGTAGATATGGGTGTGGGAGCACATAGCCATTACTAATCTAGTAGAAGATCAAGTTTTTCCAGTTGGGAGGCCTTATCTTTTTGACTACATAGTTCCAGTTGTCTAGCATAAGCTCAGAAAACTAGAGTACTGGTGGCGAGTATTGGATGATCTGGATTATGTGACCTAGAGACCCTATTTAGACTATAAGGATTGCTCAGATGATGATACAAAGATGTCATGTGTGTGCACTACAAGGTACCTGATTGGGAGGACATCATTTGTGATTGAGAGATTCCTTCTCATGAGGGTGTTGTGATAGTATGAATGAGTACAGGGTATGCCCTAGAGAGTTGCACTATATGCACGCAGATGAAAGGACATTCCAAAGTGGGGACCTTTATCATATGATGTAGTGTGTGAGGAGTACTTTGGATTATATGAAGTTACATGGGATTATCATCTAGAGATCATAGAGGATGCAGTGTCAGAGGAGTATGCACATTATTTCTTTGTACATCCTTTCCCAAGGTTATCCAGTCTGGACAAGCTAGTACCTTCATTAGATGATGATCAAGCACTGAGATGAAGGAGGGGTGAAGGAGGTGATGATGAGGAGGGAGAGAGCAACGATGGCAGAGATGATGGAGATGGAGATGGAGATGGTGGAGATGGTGGTGCTGATGGAGATGGAGAGGGGGGTGATGGAGGTGGTAGAGATGAGGATGTAGGGGGAGGTGAAATAGTGTTAGATGTACGAGTGTCTCAGAGGAGGAGATCCCTAGTGGCTGTAGCACAACAACATATTCAGATTCATTTTCCCTCCTAATAGTAGCAGGCATAGATAGCTGCTTTACAGGCCTAGGTGCAAGCATTATAGGGTCAGCTAGCGTAGGCTTAGGCATAGATACAGGCACAAGCACAGGTAGAGGCACAGATCACTGCTCTAACAATAGAGAGATAAGCAGTAAGACAATGGTGTGAGCAAGCAAAGGCCTTATCAGAGAGATTATAGAGAGTTGCCGAGGGTACTGGTCATGATAGTAGATTACCTCAGAGAGGTACGACACTCTGTTGGGGAGGCTAAATATTATAGGTTGTGGTATCATGAGGTAGTTCCTACAGAGTAGCGGGTCAATTATGCTCAGTATGTTAGTGCTAGGTTAGGACACAATCATTCTAGGACTACCAGCAGGGGTGTCATTGGGCCACCTCGTAAAGATCCAAGTGTAAGGCCATCAGGTGTGGCAACAGGAGGTGTAGTGGGGCCAACAGTGTCTAGGGGGAGCAGCACATAGCTCCGCGATGATATTTTTTGTATTTGAGACATGATGTATACACTGATTTAGTTGAGACATTGATGATTCACTACCATGTTATTGTTGTACCTCTTGACATATTTGGATATCATTGTACACTTGACATTATTATTTTGAGATTTATATGATATGCAATGATGAATAGTGATCTATATGATGTCTATATGATCGATGCTTATGATGGATGTAGTTTATTACTATTCTATAAATGTTTATATGATGCGATGTTTAATATGCAATAATGATGATGATGCATGTATTATGATTCTATGTGCTTTATGGATGATGCTTTTATGCTTATGAGATGGATTTGATTATGCAACTGATATGTGATGCACTTAATTTTTTGTATTTTCTAATGCCAATATATGATCTAATGCATGGATGGATGTATGATATGATAGTTCTTTCTAATGTATGTATGGCATTCAAAGGATTATGTAACTACATGAGAATGATATGTTTTTGTTAAAGTCAAATGTACTCAATCCATTAATGATAGAGATAACATCATTTTGAAAATTGTGTCGGCCTTGGAAAATCTATAAATGCAGATGCAAAAACTAATATGGATGCAATCTACTTTAATTATGCAAATCTAAATATGCAATGTTGTCATCATATCAGCTGATTTGTCGTGCTTTTTTCATCATTGAGCCTTTGAATTGTTGAAAGTGAGTACGAACATCAATGGTATAATTAGACCATGATAACCTGAGTACTACTTTCATGATTTTTGATATTGCAAGTTAACACAAGCATCTAGGTATAATTAAACCAAGATGATCTGAGCATTACTTGCATAAAACAGATAAGAGTTAATCCTTTTCCTATGCAAATTCAAAATTTCATCAGTGATACTTTGTAGAGCACGTCTCACAACAATTCACACAGTAATAATGATCAACTCACAGACAGTAGACAAAGAAAAATCATACTCCTTCCTAGCTCCTCTAGTTCAAGACATCCTCAAGGTTCTCCAGAGATATGATAACAAAAATCAAAGTACAATAGTTGAACATTCATGCTAAAGTGATAAAACCATGATTTAGAAGAACATCATCCATTTAGATTTGTTTTGATTGAATGATTTGTTTGTTAGTTTGGATGGTTGTTTTGCTAATGATTGTGATAATTGATGTTCAATGTTGAGTTGCACTATGATCATTGTGTTTGTGACATTGTCTTGCTATTGTTTTTCTATTGGTTTAAGCTCAAAATTTATTGCCCCCAGTGAGTTCAAGACTTTTCCCCCAATCCAGGATGAGACACAACCGCAATGCCAAGATATGTACATGAGGCTTTATGTTGATAGGTAAAATGATGGATCTAAAGAAAATGGCCAACACATGCTCAAATAGATGGAAAAGCTAATCTATCACAAATAGTGCCTGCTACTAAGTTTTCACTACTTGTTTTTATTGCACTTTTTCAAATTTTATGATTTTTTTGATTTTTCACTTTTTTAATTTTTTTATGTTTTTCTTTTTTAGTTGTCACCAAGACACTTGTTTGCCAGGTTTTCATCAGCGTGACCATTTTTTTTAGGACATTTTCTCACTTTTTTTGTATTTTTGACTTTTTTATTTTGTTTTTGTATTTTTGACTTTTTGTATTTTTTTTTATTTTCTCTTTTTTGATTTTTTTAGGACTTTTTTCTAGCTCTTTGAAGCCAGATATAGAATTGATAAAAATTGGATCCATAGACTGCATTAACAATGCTCTGATCCTATGTGGATGACTGTGTTGGACTAAAGGACCCAATCAAAATGCAGAGTACAAGTGGCAAGCATGGAGGATGATAGATGTGATAGATGAAAGAGGCTATGGTAGGATCCCTAATGTGCACACTACATGGACCATCAGGCTTCAGAAAAAAAGGAGCTTGGGAAACCGATGAGTTAAAGTATGTGAAAGGGTCACCATCAAAGACACATTGAAAGACATCACCAATGGAGGTGTAATGATATGATAGGTATGTGAACATTGATGGGTGGAAAGGAATATATGGTACATGAGTGAGAGTGATATGGATGGAGACCGTAGATCAACAAGTTCTTTCTTTTATTTTCTTCCTTGATAGATCCCACTAGTGACTTTTGAGAGAGAGGTATGTTTGGAGATAAAAAATTTCTTGTTTTCACTTTGACTTTTATTTTTTATTGAATTTTTACTTTTTTTCTTGCTTTGGAGTTGGCATGGCTTTGGTTTCTTTCAGTTTTTGGTTGGTGGTTTCTCTTAACCAGTGGAACTCTACTTTTTTGTTCTTGAATCTGGATTCCCCCTTTTTGGATTGTTTGGTTGATCTCTATCATGTTGATTTTGCAAGCCTTTACAAGGATTTGGTTGGTGTGGATCTTGTTGGGCTGTTGGTTGCTAGGTTTCTTTGTGGTTTCGTTATTTTTGTTGGAGCCTTGGTGTGTATTGTCCATCTTTTCATTTTAGCTTCTCCTATTAAGGTGGAGAACTCTCTTGTTGTGCTGGAGTTGTATTTTTTTGGTGGAGATGGGAGTTGTTTGGTTGAGGCTTTTATTTCCCTCGACGCTGATTTGACTTAATTTCCTATCGAGGTTGAAAACTTAGTCTATGTTGGAATCTGGGTTTCACTTGAAGTTGTTTTGATGGTTGCACTTGGGTTGTGTTGTTTCCTTCTCTTTTCAACTTCATTTCATCTTCTCCTATCAAGGTGGAGAAATATCCTATTGAGGTGGAGATTGTTAGTGTTGTTGGTGTTGGGAGTTGTTGAAAAGGGGTCTTCTTTCCCTTTGGTTTATTTTGTGCTCATGCCAAAAAATTTAGAATTGTTGCTTGGGGTTCTCATCCATTTTCTTAGTTCTTTAAGCTAAAGGTTTTCACTGGTTTCCCCCTATTTCTGTAGGGTGGTGTTCCTTATGTTGTTTCTATTGCTATTTTTGCCTCTTTTATTTTCTAGTTTCATGCTCTAGTCAAAAGGATGGCTTTTTTCTTGGTTAATGCTCTAGTCAAAAGCATTTTTTATGTGTTTCTCTTTCCAAGTTCACTTCTAGTGAGTCTTATTTTATGTTGAATCACTTTTCATGAGCCACCTCTCTGCCTCTATTGCTACTCTATGGGTATGTGCAGGATCATCATGGAAAAAATAGGCCCTTAAGTGGCAAAAAATTTAGAAAAATTCAGTGTTAGGTAACTTGACATAAAAATTTGAATAAGTTATCTATATTATTTCAAAAATATGTATGAATAGAATCTATAGAAAATTGAATTTAGTTTCTAAACTAATAGCTTTATTTAAAAATAAATAAAATCTATTTGGTGAAAATTTGAAATTTCAATGCAATAGTACTTAAATTTTAGGGAAAAAATAAGAAGTAGGTGTCTGTCTGACCACCCTAACCATAATAAAATGACAATATTTTGTTATAAGATTTTATATATAGGTAGATGAATCATGTCTAGATGTGATGCATATTTTTTTGTAATTTTTTTCCAAGTAAATAATTAATTATTAATTTTTTATTACAACTTTTTAAAAATATAAAAACTCGTATGTCTGACCACCTTAACTTGGTCAAAACTTTATGAAATTTATTTTTTCTTTTTTTAATCCTATTATGTGAATCATAGAATGTGACACATGTTTTAGATTCAAAAAATGTGATACTGTTTGAAAGTTATAGGTGTTTTCAATCAACCTATCGATTAGGACTTTAGTCGTAATTCTAATAGAAAATGAATAATAATTATTAATTAAATTCAAATTAAAGCATAATTTATATTGGTGGAAATATGAGAATATCCTCTAAAAACACTTTTTGTTTCATCAATTTTGGGTAAACAAAAAGTCGTCAGCCACATACCCTACAAATACCCATAATATTGCCACTTTTTGGCCCATCATGATCCTGCACATACCCCTATAATGGTTAGTGACCCTTCCAATCTTAATCTAATAAAAACAATAGTGACTAGATCTAAATCTCAACATACAAGCAACGTTTAGCTATCATTGGCTTAAAGTATTATTGCTTAGAAAATAGTTTACCTTATACTACAATTGAAATAGAAAACTTACATAGGTTATAATTGGCCCAAATTTAATCTAATGAATTTCTAGAAAGCATATTGTCTCCATAGTCTAAAGATACAAGAAGTTGAATAATAAATATGAAATTAATAGTAGATAGTCTAACAAAGTGTCAGCTCTCAAAATTGTAGCCTTAGAACCATCTAATGACCATTAAAATATGACTATATGATTATTATTCATATCGAACTAACTATGGACTAATGCATTCCATAATAATTATTCCAAATTATGGAAATAATGACACAAACATTGCTAGCTAGAGGAATACTATTAATAATGGTTTCTTACCAGAAGCTCAACCAAATTATAAAGACTGCCAAATTGGAAATAAATTTAATAATGTTAATAGATTTGAATTATATGATGACATTGTAGAATTATAGTTTATATGATGACATAGTTATAATTATATTTTTGTTTTTGTTAGCTGGAGAATATGTCAATAATAAAGATATTTGTATCATTGTATCCTCATGAAAGTAAATTATGATTAAATAATCCTTTGAGAAATTAATTATAATATAGAATTTGTATAGATACATATACATATTTTATACAAATACAAAATATATTGATACATACTTTATGTGAATACATGTATAATGTTTATACTAATAAAATATAGAATAGAATAAAATATAATTATATCTACAAGATATTTGTAATGGCCTTAAAAGTATAAACTACAAATTATAGATTAATAAATGCACATAATTGATGATTCTAATCTATTTGTATATGTTGAGATGTCTATGTGCTCACATACACAAATCACAATCTAATTTATATAATGAAACAAGTAAAAAAGGTTGTACCAAAACATAAAAGATAATTTGTAAGCAAAATAGATATATAATCAAACTTCTAAAAGTCAGTATGAATTGAAACAAGTATTTCTAACTATATCTAAGAGGGTAGTTTATTTTTGGATATTCCAAGATAACTTGCCTAAACATAAAAATGGTAAGGGAGATAATATTTGTGAAAAAGATAAAATATTTGTAAATTTCATGGTTTCTTTTTCTATCATTTGCACTCACACAAAGCATTAGCAATCACTTGATAGTCAACTTTTCATTATACCTATAATTATTTCTCTTTTTTCCTCTTCCCATAATTTTTGTTTGGGAATGTAAAGGTCACATAGTCTTCCCCTAGGTTATTGAATTATTTTGTTATGAATTCTCTATGAAGTGATGCATGATGATGTGAACTACTTGCACTAAAGTATGGTTGAATTTAAATATAAGTGTTTTCAACTATACCGAGATCTCAAAAAAAAAGTGGACTATAATTGATTTTTCAAGATTCCTCATAAACTTCTTGATGCAAGAGCATCTAGGTCCATAGGAAATCCTACATCGTCTAAAAAAAAAAACTGTATTCTTCAATTTTTTTGTAAATGTGGCTTTCCTAGCATCTCTCATCTTTTAGAATGCTTGGAACAATCAAATTCCTAAAATTTCAGTTTTTATCAAATTTTTGTTTTGACACTTGCCAAGAAGTTTCATAGGAACAATTATTTTCAAATATTTTTGAGGTTTTACTTGAAATAATTTGGCAAGCATAATTTTGAATGTATGTCACCAAATATACAAAACTAATTATCACCAGAGTTCTCATCGTTTGGGATATTTTTATGGCAAAAGTTTATGTTGGTAATTTTACAAGAAATTTAATTTCTAGAGTTTTGTGATAGCTGGGGTGACACCTTTTTTGGGGAAGCTATGAAAGGTTATTATAAGAATACTCACTAATTTTCATGTGAAGATGAGCTCTTGGGTGAAAGATATGCAAAAGCTCAAATTTTCATCATTCTGACACATCCTATTATAGTTGTGTAATTGGATTCTTTTTTAAATTGATTTATGAAGCTTTATGAGCAACAAAAATGGAGGATAAGGCATTTAAGATCAGATATTTTAGATGATCTCCAACAAATAAAAGTTTCCTCTTAGTTGTTTGGTTGAAAAAAAAAAAATGTAACGCCATATTAAGGGAGTAGAGTGTCATGTAGAAGGAAGGCATGGCAAAGTGGTGTTGGGGTTTTTACTCCTTTTTCTAGAAATGTAGAAGGAAGGATTTTAACACTTCTTTAGAGGCATAAAATAAATTTATGCTAAGATAAATTTGGTGTGTGGCAAGGTGCCCAATTTAGCTTTTGAGTTGTTGATTTGTAAACACCTCTTTAGAGGAAAATAAAAAAAAACTTTTCTTTTGGAGGGCTATGTAGAAGATAGAAGAAATGAGAAGTGTGGAGTTATATGGATGTTATTTTGGGATTTAAAACATTTAAAAAATAATTTTAAATATTATTGTGCATCATAGGATTTAGGAGAGAATAGGAAGAGATTGTAGTCTTAAAAGTAAAAAAAACTACAAATTAAAGTTTAGAAGGCCATATAAGAGAAGGAAGGAATTAGGGTGTCGGTGTTCAACCCACAACAAAGAAAAAAATTCAACCAAGAGAAGAAGGAAACATTGAGGTGAAGGCAAGACCATAGATTGTTCAATAAAGAGTGCAAATTTGAAGAATGGAGATAGTAGGAAAGAGAAGGTGATTAGGGCTACACTGCCCAAAACCCACAAAAATCACAACAACAAATACCAACACAAAAGATGTGAGACATAAAATTGACTCACTTTCAATTATTTTCAGAAATTGAAATTATGGATTCAAAGCTTACATGCTACACCCTCATGGAATTGATTCACTACAATAAAATCAACTCAGAAAAAAAAATCTACTATTCAGAGCCATAATCTACACCATCAGGGCCACCTTCTACAACCCCCACTTAACACTTTTTATTTTCCCCAATAACCTTCCTAGAATGTTCTAGAAAGTACAAATTTCCTCTTTTCTATTTTGGTGCCAAAAGTATCACCGTTTGATTTATGACCTAGAAAGAAATTTTTAAGAATTTCACTTTTTAGAGCACCAACTTCGTGGGGCCATAAATTTTTATTCGAATGTCTGATTTTCTATTATTGCATATCGTTAGTAAGCTCTTGACGATCTCTATGATGTGTGAACCTATTGTAGGTTAGTTCGGCCACCTTTTGATCTATTTTGGGGCCTCTAAAGTTTTATATTTGAATTTGAAGCTGGATTGGAGAAATTTCTTGAGACTGAAACTTTAATTTCTCCCAAATCGTGCAGGGTATTGAGGTGATTCTTTTGCGACTGAAATTTTTTTCATCTTTTCTCCTTGGGGTAAATTTTCATGTCCATATGAAACCATTTAGGCTGACCTACTAAAAATAGTAAGTGCTGATTTTTTGCTATTTTTGACACCTGATAGTCTTATATCCCCTAAGTGCCATCATGGGACTCAAAACAACTAAAGAAAATAAAGAAAACATTTTTTTGGGTGATGCAAAATTTCCCTACACTGTTGGATGCTCCTGCATCAAACACCCAGGGTAATTTTAAAAGTGACCCTATCACTTCTTAGGAGTTAGAGGGAAGCCAAGATGGTTAACCTTGGCCTTAGATAACCATGATGAATCTTCAGTAGGCCTTCCTCTCCATTTCACCAAGTACTCTACATATTTCCTGTTTCTTGTGCTTCTACCCGAGGACATGGCTATCTAGGATTTCTTCTATCTCTTCCTTCTCTGAAGTAGGTGCTAGAATTTTCAACTATTCATTTATCAAACTCTCCTTTATATCACCTTCATGATACTCTATCAAATCAACAATGTTTGAACACAAGAGAAAATTTTATTCTACAGGGCAACTCTACCTCATAGGCATTTCTTGAATCATACTTCAAGATCTTGCATGGTCCAAACTTCTTCATCTTTAACTTGTTGTATGTACCAACTAGAAACCTTTCCTTTTGCAAATGAACCATGACTTCATCTCCTACGTGGAACTCCTTATACCTCCTTTTTTATCTTTTTGAGCCTTATAGTGTGAGTTCATCTTATTGATGTGTTTCTTCACCTCTTCATGCAAATTCTTTAGGTGCTTAGCAAAATCTTCAGCCTCAACATTATTCTTCTCCCCCTTATCCATCTTTCTTAGTTCAAAAGAAATTCTTGGACTACTCCCATATATAATCTAAAATGTTGATTTACTAGTGCTCCTATTGATAGAATTGTTGTAAGAATTTTTTTCCTGTGGTATAATAAAATCCCATCCCTTGGGCTTATCTCCAACTAAGCATATTAGTAGGTTTCCCAAACTCCTATTCACCATCTTTGTTTGACCATCAGTCTATGGATGGTGTGTAGAACTGAACTTCAAATTTTTCTTCAACTTCTTCCATAATGTCCTCCAGAAATAACCAAAAAATTTGGTATCTCTGTCTGAAACGATACTCTTTGGTAACCATGTAGTCTCACCACCTCTCTAAAAAACAACTTTGCAACATGAAAAACATCACTAGTCTTATGACATGGAATGAAATGTGCTATCTTTGAAAATCTATCTACCACCACAAATATGGAATCATGCTCTCTATGTGTCCTTGGCAATCCAAGAATAAAATCCTTTCTAATATTCTCCCATGGCCTCTTAGGTATAGGTAATGGCTGATACAATGTAGTATTCTAACTTTTTCCTTTCACCATCTGACATACTATGCAACTTTGTATAAATTTCTTCACATCTTGTTGTAACTGTGGCCAATAATAATTCTCACTAACAAGAGAGATGGTCTTATCTCAACCAAAATGTCTAGCCAACCCTCCATTATTCTTCTCCTTGATTAGATTCTCTCTCATAAAACTCCTTAGAATGCACAATTGGATTCCTATAAACAACATCCCATATTGGATTAAGAAATCCAACCATCTTGTCCTATCCAATGTAATAGGTTCCAAACTAGTCTTCCAAGATTCTGCAAAGTCTGGATCTTTAGGATACAAACTCTTGATTTCATTGAACCCAACAACCTCTACATTCATCTCTATCAACAAATTTTTCCTTCTACTTAAGGCATCTGCAACTCTATTTGACCTTCCACTCCTGTGCTTCAAAACAAAAGTATAACTCTGTAAAAACTCAACCCATTTTAAGTGCCTTTGATTCAACTTTCCTTGACTATTGAGATACTGCAAAGCCTGGTGATTAGTATATTAAAAAAATTATTTTGGAAACAAATAGTGTCTCCATTTCTTTGAAGCTTGAACTGTAGCATAAAGCTCCTGATCATAGACAAAATATTTATTAGCATCATTCAACTTCTCACTAAAATAGGAAATAGGTTACCTTCTTGACTCAAGACAGTTCCTATGGTAGTGTCACTAGCATCACAATCTACCTGAAAGACCTTATTGAAATATGGAAGTTCCAAAACAGGTTACTCTATAACTTTCTTCTTCAACATATCAAAAATTTTGGTTGCTCCTATGGTCCTCTTAAACTCTTTTCTATCCCCTCTGATCACTTTAGTTAGAGGTGCACAATACTTCTAAAATTATCAATAATTTTTTTGTAAAAACTTGCTAGACAATGAAATGATCTTACCTCTGTAACACTCCTTGGGGTAGGCCATTCAATGATAGCTCTCACCTTCTCTGGATCTATTTTAAGACCCTTTGTTGAGACAAAAAATCCTAGATACACCAACTCCCTTTTCACAAAACTACATTTCTTCAAATTAATCAACAAATTCTCCTCCCTTAGCTTCTCAAAAACTCTTTGGATATGCATCAAGTGCTCCTCTAATGTCCTAAAAATAAAAATATCATCCAAATAAACAATAAAAATTTTTCCTAAAAATTCCTTCAATACCTCATTCATAAGCCACATAAATTTTTTTGGTGCATTGGTTAGCCCGAAAGGCATTACCAACCATTTGTACAAGCCCTCCTTGGTCTTAAAGGCTATCTTCCATTCATATCCTTCTCTAATCCATATCTAGTGATATCCACTCTTCAGATCTATCTTCATGAAGTACTCAGCTCCACTCAAACAATCCATAATGTCATCCATTCTTAGCAAGGGAAATCTATACTTGATGGTGATCTTGTTGATGGCTCTAGAGTTTGTACACATCTACCATTCCCCATCCTTATTTAGTGCTAGTACTATAGGTACTATACATGGAATCAAACTCTCCCTAATCAATCCTTTTCACAACAACTCGTGCACTTGGCTGTTCAACTCTTCGCTCTCTACTAGAGTCATACAATGAGTTGTTGTATTTGGTAAACTAGCTTCAAGAATCAAGTCCATCTGATGACTAATCTTTCTTACTAGAGGCAAAACTTTAGGCACATTATCAGAAACAATAGCTTGAAACTCATTCATCAAATCTAAAACCTCTATAGGTACCTTAGTAGTATCTTCTCTATCAACTCTAGGGATCAATGCAAAACACATATGCTCATGCTTCATACCTTCTAGGAATTTTCTTCCATCAACCAAACAAATAGGTGTTGGCATGCCCATCATGTACTGCTCATCAATCAAACTGCCATGGTTTTCCTAACAACATATGACAAACATCCATAGGCATAATATCACACAATACCTCATCATGGTAATTTCCAATCTTGAAATTTACTAGACATTGTTCATTTACCAAGGCTTTATGGTCCTTCTACAACCAAGCAATCTGGTATGGGTTCAAATTCCTTCTTCTCTCCAACCACAACTTACTAACCATTTCTTCTGAAACAAGGTTATCAGTACTACTCCATCAATAATAACATTGCAGACTTTACCTTCACACTTACATTTGGTGTGAAACAATTTCTTCCTTTGAGTTGGTTCCTTCTCTTCATTCAACAAGGCTATTTTGGTAACAAGAACCTCTCCTCTTTTTGCATCCTTAGAATGTGAAGACTTAGCATCTTCATCTACATGTGCAACTTGTGCATTACCCTCGGGTTTTCTATTTGTCCTTCCTTGATGTTGAGGATACTCATAGGATCTATGTCCTTCTCCACACTAGAAACAGGTTCCATGAAAGCCTCCTCTTCCCGGTCCTCATCTAGATCTTCCCCTTCCTCTTTGGATTCCATTATTTTGATCATGAGGATGGTAGGTGTTATATCCTTTCTAGTTTTGGCTGCTACTAGAGCCTTCTCCCTTCTTTTGATCTTCATTTTGACCTCCATATAATAGTCCACCAGTCTTTCCTCCATAGCCTCCACCTTGTTGCTTGTTCTCAAACCTCTTGTTTAGTCATTCTTCAACCTTTAGAGAAAACTAATAAGCATCTTCAATGGTGTTCATTCTTACCAGTGCCAATTCTTCATGTATGCTTAGCTTCAACCTGTTAATATAATGAGAAACTTTCTCCTTATTCACCTCAAAATGTCTTGTATACATCATGACCTTGTGAAATTCCTCTATGTATTATTTCATAGTCCTTGTCCCTTGCCTCAAGTTTTGCATCTTCTTGAGCATCTCCAATTCATAATTGATTGGAATAAATTGTTTCTCCAATTATGACACCATTTTGTCCCATCTAGAAAATTTTTCTTTCCCTTGTCTTCCTTTTTCTAACTAGACCTCTTTCCACCATATACTAGCATGAACTTTCAATTTTGTCTTTGCAAACCTCACTCTATGAGAATTTTCAATTTCCTCAAACTCAAAAAATTCCTCCATCTCATTGATGCAATCAATCAATTCTTTAGGATTCATATTTCCAATAAAAGTTGAAATCTCCTTTTTAGGTCTCTTCCCAATGCTTGAGATCACTCGCAACAATCTTGTTTCTCCAGGATCCATTAGATCATGCTCTTCCTCTTCCATTTCTTCTTTTGTTTCATCTTCACTATCATCTCTATCTCATTGCACATCTCTTCTTCAAATGTCTTGTTGCAAGGCTTCTAATTTCCTTCTAAGGGATTTGATTTCATCTGTTGGTGGATCTTTTCCTCCATGACCTCGACCTCTACCTCTGCCATACTGGGAAATTCTTGGAGGCATCTTGAACTCAACCCACACTCACATGTCCTGCTACAACTACCTCACATTTGACACTATATTACATGCTGAAGAACTCCTACTCTGATACCACTTGATGAGGGCTACAACACCTAAAACCCACAAAAATCACAACAAAAGATACCAACACAAAATATGGGAGACAAAAAATTGACTCACTTTCAATTATTTTTAGAAATTGAAATTACAGATTCAAAGCTTACATGCTATAGCCTCATGGGCTTGATTCATTACAACAAAACTCTTAGAAAAGAAAAATCTACTATTCAGAGCCACAATCTACACCAACAAGGCCACCTTCTACAACCCTCACTTAACCCTTTTTTTATTTTCCCCAATAATTTCCATAGAATATTCTAGAAAGTACAAATTTTCCCTTTTTGTTTTGGTGCCAAAATTCCTACCATTTGATTTCTGACCTAGGAAGAACTTTTTATGAAATTCACCTTTTAGAGGACCAACTTCACAGGGCCATAACTTTTGATCTGGGTGTTTGGTTGTTATTATTGCATATCATTGGAAAGCTCTCGATGAGCTCTATAACATGTGAACCCATTGTGGGTTGGCTCAAACACCTTTTTAGTTGTTTCAAGGCCTCTAAAGTTTTATATCCTAATTTGAAGTTGCATTGGAGAAATTTCCTGGTACTGAAACTTTAATTTCTCCCAAACCGTGTAGGGTATTGAGGTGACTCTTTCATGACCAAAAATGTTTTTCAGCTCTGCTCCTTGGGGTAAATTTTCATGTCCATACGAGCCTGTTTAGGCCAACTTACTAAAAATAGTAATTACTCTTTTTTTGCTATTTTTGATGCCTGGCAATCTTATATCCCCTAAGTGCCGCCATGAGACTCAAAACAACTAAAGAAAATAAAGAAAACATTTTTTTGGGGTGATACAAGATTTTCCTACACTGTTGGATGCTCTTGCATCAGAAGGTGTAGATTTGTGAGAGATAAGATAGCATATCAGAATGGCATGTGAGGCCATTAAATGCCAAAGAGAAAATTTGTGTAATTTATATGTATTTGTAATTTGATTTAAATAAATTTGGTATTTGTGTAAGTTATTTATTTGAATGGAGCAAATATTCTTATCTTTTTAATCTGTACATTTGTGTGAGTGCTAGAAAGTAGAGGGAGTCCCTAGATACATCAAATGGTATTAGAGATAATGATATTCAATGTGTGTACAAATCATTGAATGTGAGGCATCCTACACCAAGACCTGAGGTTGAGGTTGTGTGAACAGATCAATGACTATAAGGAAATTTTCACCTAAAAGTAAGTGTGAAGCTATAGAGTTTCTAAAAATCTCAAGATTATTGTAGGTGTGCGAGGAGTATTGAGTAATTGAGAGCTAAGAGGGACAAGCAATGGGAAAAAGAGTTGATTGTGTTGTAAGTTGGAAATTGTATGTGAAGACAATAAGTCCTTGTTAGAAGAGAAAGAGAGTATAAGACTAAAATGAAGAGGATTTTGAGAGGTTTGAGAGAAATTGGAGTAGTAGTGGAGCAAAGGGAAGAAGAGGACATGTGTTTGGTTGTTGATGAACCTGTGTGTGTAGAGGAAGATGAAGAGGTTACAATAATATGCTTGTATGAGAGCATGGAAGAAAAGGTGAAAAGCGAAGAACATAATTTTCTTTTAGCCTTGGCTAAAGATGGAAAAGCTTCAAAATTTTGTGGTGAAGAGATTTCCTAGAATAAAAAAGATGTAGTGGTGAGTGAAGTTGTGACAATATGCAGTGATAAGTGAAGTTGCAACAATTGAGGGTGTTGTACTTGAAACAACGTATGCAATGATGTATAATGATCCAATGTTCAATGAAGAACCTGAAGAAGAGAAAGTGTTGCTTGAGGAGGAGATCATAGAGATAGAGAAGTTGTATCATTTAACATTAGAGGAAGTTACAATAGAGGAATTCATGGAGGTAGAGGCTTTAGAGGATATGACAAGAGATATTTGGTGGAGGTGGTTAGTCGGTGGTGGATTGAATCTCAAAAAAGAGGAGAGCAATAAAGTGAGTGGTTGGAGGAGGAAAGTACATGGTGGATGCAAGTACATGAAAAGGAAGAAGAGTGTAGATCAGAGTTTTGGGAAGAGGATGATAGTTGTTCTGACAAGATGCTAGAAGAGGAGGAAAAATAAATAATTTTGTGCACTTGTTATAGTGATGGATTTTGCTACAGAATGTTCACAATCTCAAAGGGTGATTCATTACTCAACTTCACTTTTGTGAGTTATTCTCACAAACTTATTTCTTGATGTGTTTAATGTAGGAGCACCTGGGTCCATAGGTGATCTTGCATTGTCCAAAAAAAATAAAAATTGTTTTCTTCAATTTTGGCGTGCATGTGTATTTCTTGGCATCTCTCATATTTTGAAAAACTTGGCATGATCAAATTTACAAGAAGTTAGTTTTTGCTAGATTTTAGTTTCAATACTTCCAGGGAAGTTTCACAAAAATAATTATTTTTGGAGATTCTCAAGGTCTAGTTTAAAATCCTCTAAAATTATGTTCTTGAAGGTATTTCTCCAAATGTGAAAAAAGAATCATCACCCAATTCCTCACCGTTTGGGATATTTTAATGATGGAAGTTTATGTTGGCAATTTTATGAGAAATTTAATTTCTAGAGTTTTGTGATAGCTAGGGAAAAATCTTTTGTGGGAAGATTCATTAGGTCATTCTTAGCATACTAGAAAATTTTTGCATGAATATGAGCTTCTAGGTGAAACATATGCAGAAAGTTAATTTTTTGGCATTTTGGCACATCCTAGACCATAGTTGTGTGATCATATTCTTTTTCTTTTCAATTGGTTTATGCAACTTTGTGAGAAATGAAAAATGAGGGATAAGGTGTTTAATATCTAATATTTTAGATGATCTCTAGCAAATAAAATGCACCTCTTATCTCTTTGGATAAAAAAAGAAAATGTAACTCCATATTAAGGGAGTAGAGTGTATGTAGAAGTAAGGCATGGAAAAATAGTGACGTGGTATTTACTCCTTTTGATGATAGTGCAAAAGGATACATTTTAACACCTTCATAGATGTATAAAATCATATGATTTTGAGCCAAATTTGGTGTGTGGTAGGGCACCCAATTTGGCTTTTGAGATGTTGATTTGTAAACACCTCTTAGGAAGAAAGTAAAAACATTGAAACTTTTCTTTTTGAGGGTTTCTTAGAAGACACGAGAAATGGACAATGTGAAGTTTTATGGATGATATTTTAGGCTTTAAAAAAAATAAAAAATAGGTTTAAATACTATTATGTAGTATAGGAATTGGGATCAGGATGGGTAGAGACTATGACCTAAAAAGAAAAAAAACAAATTAAATATTGGAAGGCTATATAAGAGAAGGAAGTAATGAGGGAGTGGGTGTTCAACATCAGACAAAGAAAGAAGGTGAAACAAGAGCAGAAGGCAACATTGAGGTGAAGGAAAGACCACAAATTGTTCAACAGAGAGTGCAGATTTGAAGAATGACGGCAATAGGAAAGAGAAGGTGCAAATTTGTGGAAGATTTTAAGATAGCAGATCATAATGGAATGAGAGGCCATTGAATGCCAAAGAGATCATTTTTTAATGCAAATGTGTTTGAAATTTGATTTAAATAAATATTGTATCTGTGCAAGTTATTTATTTTAATGGAGAAAATATTCTTATCTTTATAATTTGTGCATTTGGGTGAGTGTTGTTGTACCATAGAAAAATGGCCCCTTGACATTTTCATAGTCTTTTAGGTCTTTCTCTCATGATAATTGATCCTTTTTTCTTTAATTTGATGTTGCAATGTAACTTTTGCGTTCTCATTAATTCCTAAAAACTCAAATTATGGCATCTTTTGAAGGTGTTATGAAGTGTTGTAAAACATTCCTACACTTTTGTAGACTCTATTCATTACAATTCACCTGAAAATCACCTTTTCATCACTTATCAAGTCCTATTTTGAAGTGTTGTAAAGTCTTGTAATAAGATTTCATGATTTTCTAGGCTTTTCTTCATTGTTTACACCTTTCTTATGCTTTATTTGACCCCTTTATACCCTTATAAGGCTTAATTAAGTGTATTTTTTAATGTAAACCTGAAAAATAACATTAAATGTGACTTAATTCCTGACACCCATTTTCAAGTCCAAGGTGGGACCCATTTGCCATGGTTGGTGAATGAGTCCCTCTAGGCTCAAAATTCAAAATATTTCAAATTTTCTTTTGGTTTTTTATTCAAAATTACCTTATGTTGGCCTATGATGAGGTATCATTGGCTTACTAAGGAACAAGTGTGTATAAATAAGTGTTTTTCTCCTCATTTTACATCTCCTACAAGCCCCCAGTCATTCACTAATTCATTCAAGCATTCAATCATCCATTCAAGCCACTATTGAATTTGACACCATTTTCCAATGAACGTTCATCAATCGTTTGACAAATCTTTGTCGGAAAAGCAATGAAATGACAAAAAAAATTTGTCGTTGTTTTTTCGTCACAAGTCCAACAACAAATTAAACATCGAAATAATGGTGCAAATTCGTCGGTCTTCGGAATCATAAAATGACTCGAATGTTCATCAAAATATCGACGAAAACTTTGTGTATCCACTGACAAATTACAACCAAAATGCAATTGCAATGGCTCTTCTGAAGCGTCGAAAGAACACCAGAAGTTCGTCGCCATTTCGATGAAATGGGAAAGTATTTACAACAAAGCCTTCATCACAACTAAGCAACTTTGTAGAACCTTTTATGTGATTCGTTAGTGGCATTCGTCAAAATTTTGACAAAATGGGCAACGAGTTACGACAAAGCCTTCGTCACAACTAAGCAACTTCGTTGGACCTATTCTATGATTTGTCAGTGGACTTCATCGAAATCTTGATGAAATGGACAAGGAGTTATGACGAAGCCTTCGTTGCATCTATAGCAACTTCTTTGGACGTTTTCGTTGATTTGTCGGTTGTGTTCATCGAAATTTTGACAAAACAATGCAATTTTTTTAAAAAAATATTCGTTAAAATGTACCATCAGTGAGAGATAAATCAAGTCATGTCCATTCGTATTCAAATGTTGGGTAATTATTTTATTCGGTCATTTTCCATGTTTATTAGACACCCGCTAAGACGTCATGTAGTTTCGTTGATGCCTTGAGTCTCTTCAACAGTCAATATTACATATCGCTTTGGTGTGACAGTCTCATCGATGTTCTGAGTCTCACCGATAGCCAATAGATCATATGTTACTATGGTGTCATGTAGTCATATCGACATTCTGAGTCTCCCCAAGAATTATTCCTTTGGTCTTAAGTGTATCACTGCGATTCTTAAGGGTGGGGGGCAAGAGAATGCTTGAATGTATAGAAAAGTATAACATTTTGATCATTATAACAATGAAACGAATCTTAAGTTTGAATCATTAATATCATTTACAACATTTATGATCAAGAATGAATGTAAGTAGAGAAACTTTTGCATACCTGCAGATGGTACAAAATTTCATGGTTAAGTCAAAGCCTCCCATCAACAACAAGATCCAAATATCCATGTATCTATCTCAATCAAGCCTCTAAACCCTTCAGAGCTGTCAATTTTTCCACTAACCTATTATGCACAAAAGTCAAATTTTAGAGTTAAATGTCACCACTAAAAATAGAAGAAACAGAGCTTTGAAACCAAATCCACACACAACGCAATGTGGTATTCATACAAAGCCATACAAACAAACTAAACTCAGAACATTGGAATGGAAACAACTTCAAATTATGATGTAGAGCATGGATTTAGGGTATAAAGAATCATTTTTCTGCCACCATAGTGAAAAGTTAGCACTTTCATCTTTGCATATTGGCTTGATGCTTCAAACGATGCATTTTTTATATTGAAAAGTGCATTACCTTATTGAGCTTCTCTTTGTTTCGAGAATAGTTTAATATTCTCTACTTAACAGGGCCAACCACGTGATGGTGGAAGCTCATTTGGCCCCTCCCCCCCCTCCCTCACATCACTCTCAATTCCCCATACCCAATCATATAACATTAATCATTCATTCATCCATTAATAACATTTAACATTCATTCATTCATCCATTAATAACACATAACATTCATTCATTCATCCATTAATAACATATAACATTCATTCATCCATTAATAACATATAACATTCATTCATTAACATATAATATTCATTCTTTCAGTTTTTACATATTATCAAAAATATGGTTGTCATGATATGATTACAATCATTTTTTTTCTTTTTTAAAGCTACAAAAATCTGAAGTGGAGTATCATTTTCTAAATCAATATCTATTCCCCCTTTAGTTGTTCTACCCTCTGCTCATGATCTTAATGTATGGCTAGTTGTCTACTCATGACATGGATGCCACTACAAGGGGGGTCTACTGCAATAAGAAAGAAATGTTAAACTGATATGTTTTATTATTATTGTTACAAGTATTTCATTAATTAAAAGAACATTAGAGTGGTTCTCTTTACCTGATTGGTCCACATCATGTTCCTAATTTTTTTTTATAGACTCATGCTCAACATGCTGAACACCCTCTAAATATTGATCTATAGTTGAAACATGAAAGGTTATATTAATTAATACACCAATTGAAATTAAATATGTTTAAGAGAACATGAGAGTGGTCCTCTTTACCTAATGGGGCCACATCATGTTCCTGATCTTCTCTAGCCTAATCATGCTCAACACGTTAATCACGATCTACATGCTCTAAAGTTGAAACATAAAAGGTTACATTAATTAATACACCAATTGCAATTAAATATGTTTAAAATAACTTTAGAGGGGTCCACTTTACCTGATGGGGCCACATCATGTTCCTGATCTTCTCTATCCTGATCATGCTCAACATGTTGATCATGCTCTACATGCTCTAAAATACCGAGATGCACACCATGACCTTCATCTGCAGGTTGTGCTCCACCCTCACTAGGATGCATTCCAATGTCATGTGTAGTATTATCATTGCTTGAATGTTTAAAACAAATAGGCATGTAATTAATATATGGTGGAAATTAATATTGAATAGATTGCACAAGTATTCAATTTTAAATAAACTTTATTGTGTTTTTTTACCTACATGTCAGATGTAGTGGAAGGTTGTGTTTGCCTAGTCAAGACTCTTAGGCATTCAGCCACGACTCCATAGCCTTGCTGGAAGGCAATCTTCAGGTCATCTTCTGTGGGAACTCTATTGAATTCAGAGCCCTACATTTTTGCATAAGATCATGAATTTTGCTTCTATAGTGTGATAAAACCAAAATTGTTTTCAATTTATTATTTGGGTACTATATTTCATTTATTGATACTTACAATTCGTGCGGCTAATTTCATATAACCACCAGAGCCAAGTTTTTGTTGCCCGTGTTTTTCTAGTCTTGCCTTTCTTTCCTTCAATGTGTCGGGAAACCTATGAAAAGTTTGAAATATGTTAAATTATGTAAAAATAAAGAGTAATCAGTATATAATTACATTTTTTATAGTATCACATACCTTCCTTGGCCCGGTGGTGTCTTTCCTTTTCTCTTTTCAGCCTTCTCCTTTCCATCTGACACTAGGTCCTTCCATTCCCTCTCTGGAATCATGGGGGGATGCTCGTACTTTTTGTTCTTCTCTAAATGTGACCTATATTGGTCCCTCACATACTTTAGATAGGTACCAGCTTTCTTAAGGACCTTGGTTTGGTTGAATGTTTTATCATCAAACAACAAAACTAAATGGTTAATGAGCTCATCTTTTAAATCTTGATTTTGGGCATTCCACCGTGTATGTATGGTGGGTCCGAAGAGCTCCAATGTAATATCACTAAGATGTTTATAAAAAAAATCATTTCCTACAAAACGATCATGGGATCAATAGTCTAAAAACAGTGATCAATAAGTAAATTTTAATTGGATTATATAGAATAATATTTAAAACATTTTAAAGTACTTGGGATCTTCTCTATCTTTATGGGAACGAAATCCTCAATCACCACAAGTGTGACCGAAAATGTTCTCATACTAGTAATACGGGAAGATCCAGGAAATGCTGCTAAAACATCACCAGTACTAGTGGCCTCTGCATCCCCAGGTATATGTCCTGATGTATGTTCTAGCACGTGTTCATTGCCAGAGGGTGCATTAACGGATGCCTGTATGGTATGTGTTGCCGACATTTCAGATGACAATATAGGCATGGATGATGGGGTCAGATGATGTGATGTATGCATAGGAAGATCAGGATGGACACTTGTACCAACCCCTACTCCTCGGGCAGTACTTGCAGTACCCTGATCATGCCTAGGAGCATCATGAGGAGGAAAATAACCCTATAAAAACAACACATATTTTATTTAATGACATAAAAGAGTACAAAATATAAAACCATGAATGAATTTATGTTATAATTAAAGAACTCATTATAGCTTACTTGCAAGTTTTGTAATCTCTCAGTCAATATTTTAACCCTCTCTCTTATCTCATCTATTTGAGGCACTATGAATATCAACTTAACCATTTCTTCATTGCATTTTTTTTGGATCTTCTTTATCGTATCAAGAGGGTTTGCTGAATAAGCGATGTCAACATCAAAAAATATTGACTACACCTCACTATGGATGCTCTCCTGTACTGTTGGTGCCTTTCCCCGATCAGTCAACTACAACAAGAATATTAAAAACATTATCGAAATTAACCCAATAAAATTATGAAAAAAACATAATAATCAAACATTTTGCTCGTATCTAATTTGTACAATTACAATGACGTTAACCTATTGGGTAGAAGCACCTGAAGATACATCATGATTTGTGCTTTAGGCCAGAGCCTTCTCCATACGATCAATGTCCCACTGTGACAAAAGTTAAATATAAAAAAATATTATTGAAATGAAACCAATAGACTTACAAAAAAAAACATAAGAGAAAATAGTATATTGGAGTCATTAATTGGAGGTTGGGTAAAATGGTACATAGTACACACCACCCCCATAGTAACTGTGTTTGCAACTAAGTGATTCAAATTGTAATCGATTAGCAACTCTTACCCTATAGTTATTGATTTTATCGCACATACAAATACATAGTTTCCCTCACGCACCTTGAATATGCAATTGGGTTGCTTATTTGTTGACCCAGGTCATGTACTGTTTATAAACCCTACAATATTCCCTGATGCTTTTGGCTTTCCGTCAATGTAAATAGCCACTCCTTTATTTTGATCTGTATCTTTTAGTTGTATATAATTTGCTGACACTGCATACCTACACATACTTCGTGTATATTGAACCAGTTGCATCCAATCTTTGTAACTGTAATAGGGTCCGACATACTCCATCAATTTAGTAACTTTTTCATAATAGACCTTTATGTCATCCATGAAAAATAGGCCCAAACCATGTAACGACAATGGTGCTATGCAATATATCCTCTCATTGACACAACAATCAGTGTTTATTGGAGGAAGTTCCTTGGGTACCCATTGTTTCTATAGATGTTTGTACCTCAAGGGCACCTCGATCTTTCCTATGCTCTCATCATCATAAGAGCATGACCCCCTTCAGCAAGAAAAAATTCTATGCGTTTACGAAACTTTCTTCTAATATTTTGACCTCTAGTTCATCTCCCTCTTTTAGACATACTACATGTCTTGCTTTCCTCTTCTCTTCCTAAATTTCCCTCGCTCAAGGAAGATAGATCTGACAAATACCTATTTGGTGGTACTTGCACTCATAAGGATGTTGGATGAAGTTCTTTCATCGTGATGTTATCCCAAGGTGATATTATGATTAATCTATCATTTCATCGCTAGAATTTCACAGGTTATAAGGTAATCGAGTCTTGATAGATTGCAAGCTATTGTTATTACCATCCAAATGTGTCCATCACAAATCAAATCTACTTAATGTTTTAACTCTCAAACTTTGTAACAAGTGTTAAATATGACTATGGTCCACCAGTTACACAACCAAGGCATCAAATGTATTCTCTAATTGTAATCAAAGGACTTTTTCTCTTCATTCAAGTAAATAAATTTAAAGGGAAACACCACCAAGTGGTTTATTGGATACCTACATGACTAAAAATAGCAGCAAATTTACTTTTAATTTCCATATATCTAAGTGGTTAATGGCGAGGGAGTGTGTACTAGGCCTGGTTAAGTCATCATAAGTTTATGCTTTGGAAATAATTTTTTTTTAAGTCATATTAAATCTTCCTATGTCTAATTTCTAGGAGACTTTTGGTATGTTTTAAAGTAGGATGATTAATGAAAGAGCCCAAAGACTAGCCTTTCTCCATGGTATCTAGGTACACATCGCAGCGGTCTTCTCTTATATAGTTGGACATGATTTAAATAACTTAGCTAGGAATTATTTATTTAACCTAAGGTTTTCTCATAATGCCATAATTGGAAAAGTATGATCAAATTCTTCTATTATGAAGAATTGGTCTATGTGCCTCTAGTAATCACTATAAATGTTTGTAAGGATGAAATGACTAATTGCATCAGGTAGGAGAGAATCACCTTTGAGTTCTTCAAAGATTATATTCCTCTATTCATAATTTTTAAGGGTTGTGTGTGGAGAAGGTTATCACTACCAAGAAGGGAGGAGACCTTTCCTTGTATTCTTTTATAATTTTCATTATTCTTATTTATTTTACATTTACATTTACAAATACACATACATGCATTTACTGTTTTCATTTATTTCTCATGTAGTTTAATAGTTTGATTGATTTCATATTATATGTGTTGAAGACTTTAGAATTTCAATTACATTAATTTATGGATATGTTGTATGTATAACACTAATAAACCATATGCTCTTTGCATTTACACTTGCATTTAGAAATACACATTTATATACATAGATATAGATTTCTTTAAGGATATGTTGCATTTATTATTGTAGGAGAGCATCCAGTAATTGCATTTACATTTATATTTAAAAATACATATAAATACATACATACATACATATATATATGTGTGTGTGTGTATGTATATATCATTTATATTTAGTGCTCATAAACAACCCATTAGATTTGCACATGGATAAAAATTCATAAAATCAGATCTCCCATACATGTTTTGTTGAAACCTAGGCTTGAACCTCTCATTTCAAATGCTTTTCTTCACAAAACTATTAAGGACAACAGCTATACATTCTTTATTTCTCATCCTACGCCCTATTCATGCATCCTACAATTACAACAGTATCCATGGGGCTTCTTACACAAGCTCCAGTAATCACAAAAATTGTAAGAGCCCCTTTATATCATGTTTGGACTACAAAACCCTCAAAAATAGGGTAACTCAGATTATGATTTGTTGGTGAGCTGTATGGACAAAATCATTAGCACTAGCTCATTCTTGGAGTCTTTTGAAAGATAAGTAAATCAGGTGGTAGTTAAGTACAAACCTTATAGTTTCAAGGTGAATGAGGTGATCAATTTTGATTGCCCAACTGATGAAGAGTACCAGAAATGGGTAAATGTATATTTATTTGAGGAAGAGTGAAAAGGAGTAGGATGCTAATGGTTGACAAATCAGTGGTTGCAGTTACAATAGATTCTAGTTTTATTTTTTGATGAAAGTCTAGGCGTGGAATTCTTGAAGTTTTTTGTTGCTGTATCAACCATTCTCAGCAGGCACGATGAACAAGAAGATTCTCTAGGGAGATTGTTGTTGTAACAAATTTTTGGAATATCACAAGGCGGTCCAATTGGCTGGTGACACATGTGCTTTCTGGCCTGATGCTTGTTTTCTCCTTCCTTTTCTCTAAGAATGATTTCAAGGCCAAAAGTATAGGTTAGCAAGTTAGATATTTTTGGTCGAGTCTAGATGAAGTTGCAGAGAAAATTGTAAAGTCTGATGGTTTTAGGGAAAATGCAATTTAGGTTTTGAATTCATGGGGATTTGATGTTTTATGATAGTATTTTAATTTAAATTATATGATTAATTCAAACTCATGCCTCTCCATTGTACAAACATATTAAAATTTTGAATAAAATGATCAAGGGTTGTTTCGTTCATCTCACTGTTGTGGTGTGTATGATTCTTGTTTTAGGTTTAATTCAAGGAATTAATTAAAATGCTTGAATGGGATTGTAGGTGGATATGTTATGTATAAATATTTGATAAGTAGTATTGGGTTAGAATACATATTGATGAGATTGTAAAGCAATGTTATCAAGGATCTTATATGTTATGTGTTAAATCTATCATAAACCCTTAGATTCTTATAAATTTGACTCCTCCAATGCATATATGGCACTGATCTAAGTTGTAATTATTCGTATGGTTTAGTATTTGTTTTCCTTTACCTAGAGCTTGCTACAAATTGCAAATCAATGACTATCTTCTACTGTGAAATGTTGTAGTTATCTCATGCTCCAAATAGTTGATATTATTGATATACAACTAATTATATTTGGTATTATCCTATTATGTTGAGCTATTAAATGAAATTATTTGTTGTTGTTAATATTGTTTATGATGATGGTGTAGAGGTTGTAAGGGTATGTGCAGGATCATCATGGAAAAACATGCCCTTAAGTGGGAAAATATTCAGAAAAATCAGAGTTAGGAAACTTGACATAAAAATTTGAATAAGTTATCTATACTATTTAAAAAATATGTAAGAATAAAATTTGTAGAAAATTGAATGTAGTTTCTAAACTACTAGGTTTTTTTTTTTCAAATCTATTTGGTGAAAAATTTGAAATTTCCAATGCAAGGGTACTTAAATTCCAGGGGAAAAATAAGAAGTAGGTGTCTGTCTGACGACCCTAACCAAAATAAAATGATAATATTTTTTTATAATATTTTAGATATACATAGAGGACACATACCTCGATGTGATGCATATTTTTTTGTAATTTTTTTCCAAGTAAATAATTAATTATGAATTTTTTATTACAAATTTTTAAAAAATATAAAAACTTGTATGTTTGACCACCTTAACTTGGTCAAAACTTCATGAAATTCAAATTTTCTTTTTTTAATCCTATAGTATGCAAAGCATAGAATGTGACACATGTTTTTGATTCAAAAAATGTGATACCATTTGAAAGCTATAGATTTTTTTCAATCAACCTATCAATAAGGACTCTAGTCATAATTTGAATAGAAAATGAATAATAATTATTTATTAAACTCAAATTAAAGCATAATTTATATCGATGGAAAGCATAGAATCTCCTTTAAAATCCCTTTTCATTTCATCAATTTTGGGTAAAAAATAGTCGTCAGCCACATACCCATCATATTGCCACTTTTTGGCCCATCATGATCCTGCACATACCCGTAAACGCATTAAGGGATCACCCTCCCAGGTCTTGTAGAGCCCAAAGTGTAGGAGGTCTTTCAAATAATCATCAGTTGGTCTAGGCCCTAAGAGCTGCCCTTTATTGGAATTAGCAATTCCATAGGTAGATTAGAAGATCAACCTGCTTACCGTAAAAACAACCAACACCTTGCATATGTTTGTGGTGGAGGTATTAAAGAAGAATTGTATGCCTCTATTTCCATTCATTAGATTTACCTTAGCCTAGCATATACTTGGGCTAAGTCTACAATTGCTTCAGACTCATGCGATGAAGGCTATGTCTGATAAAATTCTAGACCTCAACCAAGAGGTGGGTAGATTATGGGAGTTTTTCCAAGACTTGAGGCTAGTGGATAAAAATGTGAAAGACTAAGCTATTTTATTTTTTTTGTCTTATCTTATACCATTTTATTGCCGTTCGCATGATAGCGATCTTTGGAAACTAGGCATGAAAATTCAAGGTTAAAGAGAATGGGGGTGCCAAACTTATAGTACTCATTGCCCCTTGGTAGTCGATTTTCCCTGACTGCCCTCAACCTCATCCTCGGCGCCAGTATTGACCTTGTTTCACTCCTCCAAACTCTTTCTCCCTCGCACCGATATTGACCTGTTTTCACTCCTCCAAACTCTTCGTTGATGCTGGTATTGACCTTGTTTTAACTCCAAACTCTTCCTCAGCACTGGTATTGACCTTGTTTTCACTCCTCCAAACGCTTCCTCAGCGCTGATATTGACCTTGTTTTCACTCCTCCAAACTCTTTGTCGGCGCTGGTATTGACCTTGTTTTAACTCCAACCTCTTCCTCGGCACTGGCATTGACCTTGTTTTCACTACTCCAAACTCTTCCTCTGCACTGGCATTTACCTTGTTTTCACTACTCTAAACTCTTCCTCCGTGCTAGCATTGACCTTGTTTTCACTACTCCATACTCTTCCACGGTGCTGGTATTGACCTTTCACTTCTCTAATTTGATGAACTACAACCTGGTTTCGTTAGGTTTTATAGTATGTTAATTAAGTTCAAAATTTTGGCGCCATTTAGCTAGGTTTTAATATTCTATAGTATAGTTAAGTATATATTAGCTATATTTTACATAATAAATAATATAATTATTCAACTTATTATAATTATATATTAGATTCTTTAACAAAATTATTAAATACGTATAAAATTATTATAATTAATAATTAATAATAAGTATATTTTTATATAATACAAAATATAATTAAAATAATATATATTTAATATAATAGTAATATATATTAATATGAGAGAGAGAAACTAATTTTTGATTGGTTGTTTCATGTCAAAAAATCAAGGATGGCATGTGTCCTTGGGGAGTTATGCTCAAGGTAGTGTTGTGCATGTTTTGCACACATGCCCTGCCATAGGCAGGGACCCCCCCTTTTTTTTTTGCTCCCAACAGGTTGCTTTGCTCCTGTCTTGTTTTGTGTGCCCATATCCAAGTCCAAATTGGTCATGTGCCATCAAATGATCAAATTCCCTTGACCAAATTCACCCACTTGGGGTATTCAAATCTATAGAGAAATGAGGTCCATCATCCCCTTTTCTGCCTTTTGTCTTCTTCTTGTTGTTTTGGAAACATCCGCGGACCCCCGTCACTCCCGTTTCCTCATTTTTGACTTTGGGGTCACCCTTTTTTTGATCTGGGATGTGTTCAATGTGCTTAAATGAACTGCCAAGGTTTCGTCGATGTTCTGTTAAGTTTTGATGGTTTCGGAACTTTCCCTCTGGAATTCCCTTCCTCCTTGGCTGTTTAGAAACATCTGTGGACCCCCGTCGCTCCCGTTTCCACATTTTTGACTTTGGGGTCACCCTTTTTTTGATCTGAGATATGTTCCTAGTGCGTAAATGAACTGCCAAGGTTTTGTCTATGTTCCGTTGAGTTTCAATGGTTTTGGAACTTTCCCTCCAGAATTCCCTTCCTCCTTGGCTGTTTGGAAACATTCGCGGACCCTCGTCGCTCCCGTTTCCTCATTTTTGACTTTGGGGTCACCCTTTTTTGGATCTGAGATGTGTTCGATGTGCTTAAATGAACTTCCAAGGTTTCGTCGATGTTCTATTAAGTTTCGATGGTTTCAAAACTTTCCCTTCAGAATTCCTTTCCTCGGCTATTTAGAAACATCTGTGGACCCTCGTCGCTCCCGTTTCCACATTTTTGACTTTGGGGTCACCCTTTTTTGGATCTAGGATGTGTTCAATGTGCTTAAATGAACTGCCAAGGTTTCATCAATGTTTCGTTAAGTTTTGATGGTTTCGGAGCTTCGTCCCCCTTTTGCTGTTTTGGAACATCCGGCGGCCACCTCCTTCCCGGCCTTCGAAGCCCAGCCCCTCCGTGGTCATTTCCAGGTTTCTGCCTCTCTGTGGCCGTTTTGGAACACCCAGTGGCCACCTCCTTCCTGGCCTCTGGAGCCCGGGCTCTCCATGGCCGTTTCTGGGGTTTTTCCTCTCTGTGGCTATTTTGGAACATCCGACAGCCACCTCCTTCCCGGCCTCCAGAGCCCGGCCCCTCTGTGGCTGTTTCTGGGGTTCCACCTCTTCGTGGCCATTTTGGAACATCCAGTGGCCACCTCCTTCTTGGCCTCCGGAGCCTGGCCCCTTTGTGGCCGTTTCTGGGAGCCTGCTTCCTTCCTGGATGTTTTGAACATCCGGGGGCCTACCTTCTTCCTAGCTGTTTTGAACATCCGAGAGCCTCCCTTCTTCCTGGCTATTTTGAACATCTGGGAGCCTCCCTCCTTCCTAACTTTTTTGAACATCCAGGAGCCTCCCTCCTTCCTAGTTGTTTTGAACATCTGGGAGCCCGCCTCCTTCCCGACTAGTTTGGCTTATGTCTGTTGTCTACCTTCTGGCTTTCTTCTGCCGTCTTTCCGCCCTCTAGTGCTCGCACCCTTTGAAGCACGCATTAATGTTTATGGCACAAATGAGCTCCAAATATGAATATCAAGATATTTTGATGATGCATGGATTGATCTAACAAGGAATTTGTAGGGTTGACTGATATTTTCCTTAACTCATGTATAAATACACTTACGACACTTCGTGTTTGCAGGAGTCAAGAAGCTTTCTGTAGGTCTATCAGAGAGGCTTATTGAGGGAGTTGTCCTACCTTTCTCCAGATGATGATGATTTCTAAGGAGCTTTCTTCCTGAATCAGGGGCCACCAATCCATTGATGCCAATCGTTGACGGGCTCGTTTGATCAAAGGAAGAACACTGCAAGCACATCAAGCAAAAGACAAATTTCGGGCAGTTTCAGCTATAGTGAAAAGAGAAATCAGCTAGATGATGAAATTGCTACAATGACTAGCACTAGATGACAAAACAGGGAAAAGACAAGGAATGTATTTTAAATTGCTAGATAATGGAGGGTAGGTGAAACCCTATTGTAAATCAAATCTCGGCCATTCGATGTAATTTAATCCTAGCCATTCATTTGGGCTTTGGAAAACTATAAATAAGGGCTTGCCCCTCATTTGTAAGGGTTGCTAGAGAGCTATTGTAAGAAGCATTTTGCAGTAATAGAAAACAACATTGCATGATTTTATGGATATTCTCTTTGATTTTTCTCATCTTGCATGCATGGTTCTACTTCCATGTTAGTTTTAGTATTAGTTTCTTGAATGGCTGTCATGATGGTATTGCTATTATAGTATTTGATGAGCTTCCAGCCCATACTTTTAGCACTTGTCGATGACAAGCTACTTTGCAAAGTTAGCCTGGGCTTCTTTATTCCATTGTTGCAACTTAGTTCGATTGCATGTTCATGATGTGTATATGCAATTTGAAAATCAGTAGACCTTAGGAGATTGCACTAGTTTTGTGTAGCTGTAGGTTTCTCTTGGTCAAGCAAAAACTCAGTTTAAGAAGCCTGTCTACTTTAGCAGCCACCATTGTTACTGTTCATTCGTAGCTTAGGATTAGAATAGCTTTCTTAACCCTTCTCCTTTTGCTGTTTCTTTTAATCCTTGGTTAGAGTAGGACCCAAAGCATCACCATGAAGTGAAATCAGATGAACTTGATGAGTTTCAACTTGCTATTTTGAGTGGACAGCCATTGTTCATTCACTTTCAGCACTTTGAAACTGTATTTACAAACGCAACTTCCATTCTTTGTAACTCATCCATAAGACTGCCTTGTGATTCAAGAAAATCACATAAAGCAACTGAGATATTCCAAGCACTATCAAGACCTAACATTAGAGACCTTGGGATAGTGTTCTGCAATCTAATTGTGGAAGATTGTCTTTCAAGAGAGGTAGTGCACCTACGCACTGCCTGTGTTGAGAAGTGCATAAAAAACACATCAACATGTAGCATGCCATATTATTAAAGATATGATAATTCTCCTTTAAGACCTCTTCAATGTACCCATTGCACACTTAAGGAGACAAACATAAATATAGGGAAGAAAATATAGAGAGAGAGGGAGATAATGACAAACATACAAATAGAAAGGGTGTAACACCCCACGTGCAAACCCCAGAAAACATACACATAGAAAATAATTTTTTTAAAAAAACAATACAATTAAACATGCAAGAAACATTAACCATATTCACATAACACATTACATTACACTATTATGCTTAGCTCTCTGGGCACGCGAGGTTACTTCACAAATAACTAACAATCAAAGCAAAAGATAACAACATAACTATTAATATTATAAACCATGAATAAGAATACATCTAATAACCAAGAGCGATAATATTAGTACATCACATAATACAATCATAATGAATCACTTTTAACAAGTTACGATTGATCCTAGCTTTTACATCATCATTTCAATATTACATTACAAGCTCTTGATTAATAATTACATCAAATTTCCCAATGTGTGGGTTAATATAAATACAATGAAATCTGAATTACAAAGGAATACTGGTACAAATCCAACTACAGAAATGCTGAGAAGATAGACTACTGATGGGGAACCCAATGGGTGCAAAGCACGTTCCACCCAACCATGTGAATTACAAGTAACTCACCCCCTGTGCTCAGAGGTGACAAGGAAGTTAACTCGACCATGATTGTCAAACCGACTCCATGAACAACATAGTACGAATATAATTACAACTCAAGGTATACACTGAAATAACCTACAATGTTCATGAACCAAACATGTCGAGATAAAGCTATGAAACTCATCACAAATGAACCAAGCATTAACAATTAAACAAGTAACTAAATAACAATTATAAACCAAATTCACAAGAATCAGAAACAACATAAAGATTACAATATCCAGAGGCAACTGCAACAAAGCACAAGGGTGTCTAGTGGAGAGTGTCATCGCATAGCTCTCATGGGATCTCCTAGCCCTTCCTCCAACTGAGGTGCCAACGTGCATGAAGAGCCACTCTCCCTATGACCCTTGACATAAATCAAATCCAGGAAAGGGTTGTACTCAACAGATAATGCATATAACTCAAAACCAAGCCACGTGAGGCATAGCTCATCTCGCGATAATTCATAAAAAGATTCAACAATCTGTACAACCCTTCCATCATAAAACCAATAAGTTTCAACTCCAAAAGTGTAATCAAGATGAAGAGAACATTAAAATTAAACAAGCCTCCGGAACAAGGGTTCACATATTACAACCGGGTTCCCATCTTGAAGACAAGCCAAAAAAATAACAAATAATAGAAGAACCAATTTCCTAGGGTTTCAAGTTCAAAACATCTTAGTCAATGTTTCATTTATCATACAACATAACACTAGAAAATTTATGAAATAATAAATATTCAAGGATAAAAATCATTTCAAGAATAATTAACTCATCCTTATCTTTTATCTTTCGAGCATCAAGAAATCATTTAAAACAATTAAGGAAAATGAAGAGATATATTTAATAAATCACAAACAAACTACTTTTAATTTAACATCATAACATATACACAAATATTACTAAGAGAGCTCCCTCCAATCCGCCATATCCAACATGTAAATATTGACCCATAAACACATTATTAAGATGCGAGACACCTTTAGTTCATTTAATTAATCGAGATAATAAATCAAATTCATAGAATATTTGAAATTTCATATTCAATCAATTTATTTTATTTTATTTTTTTTGATAATTTTTTTTTTTTAAATTAATTAAAAATAAAATAAGAATCTTGACCCCTAATATATTTTAATTAATTTCATCACAATCTAAATATAATTTCATTACTTAATTAATTCCTACTATAGAAGTTTAAAAGTAATTAAATACAAGAGAAAGTGAATTTTTCTTTAAGTAAAAGAAACTCCTTAAGTGCATCTATATCTATCCTATAAAGATCCTCTTAAGGGACAAATAATTAGTGAAAAGTTTTAAGTTAAAAAGGAATCTACCCAATTTTCATTCTTAAAAAAGGAAACTTATATCCTTATGTAAACTTAATGGAATATTACTTTATTCCCGAGTTTCAAGGCTTTAAAGGAAGTTGTGCCACTTAATAGCAAAAAGAGTGTCGCACAAAATGTGGAAGATAATTTTATGAATTTATCTTCTTTGAAAGAATGCATTCAATTCAAAAGGGAACTCAAGGTATAAACAATCGTCTACTAAAGAGGACATTCGTGATTCTAATCTTTAATTGATCGGTTTCAGAGTTCCACAAAAGCATAAAATCTAAAAGTTCAAAATACCATCGTATATACAGGATACGCCAAGGCTACATTATGATAACGGATTCTTAGCCTAAGCTAGTATTTTACCATGCCAAGCAAGAGAAGGAAAAGTGTTGCAATGTTGCAACAGGGAGCAAGCCAACGTAAGGACAAAGAAAGACTTTGATGCCATAACCATTAACATCATGCGCAGATCCAAGTATATATCTATATGAAAACTAACAGATGATATAACCAAAAGACCACGGCTATCATCGGTGAACTACATGGTTATATAGATGCCATAACTGATTTGAGTAAGAAAAGATAGTTAAGATATAAAATTAAGATGAAGAAATTGATGCAAGAGTTGATGATAGCATAACACTAGAAGAGCCGACGCTGATGCAGACTAAACGATGCGCCATACTGATGGAAATCTTAAGTGAAAAGAAGTGAAATTAACACTTTTTATTAGAAATCACACACTAAGGAGAATTGGACTACAGAAGGTAATGGAAAATGCATCCAAACAACAACTTGAGAGTTGGAAATTCGAGCAGATAACCAAACCTACCACTGGATGACCATTGAGGAGAATATTGTCTAATTATCATGCAGCCCCCAAATTCTCCTCCAAGTTTGTTGTAAGGGGAATTGCTCTGAGAGATGTGAACCATTTCCCAAAATGATACTCTGGCAACAAGATTGTAGAGTATGGATCACAATACTAAGTATCAATAAAGGCGAGTTATGATCCAAATAAATCATAGAATAAAAGAGATGATTGTAGGGCTACACTAATTGGTTCAGTTAGAAAGACTTAGGAAATTATATGCAAGCCAAATAAAAGATCTAAACATCATTAGAAATATATAGTACAGTCTATGATTGAAGTGAAAGATAGAAGTTGCACATAATTGCCATGCATTAATCTGCATAAGAAATAGGATGATCAATAGATCAAAAGACTCCAAGACTGTGGACAAACATGCAAGACCAAAAAGCTACAATCTATCATGTGAGCAGGATTCTTTTGCAAAGCCAATTTATTTCCTAATCGACCTAAGATTTAAAACTCTGACCTCATAGACCCTTGTTAATAATGACGCAAATTTCCTTCTTGAGAAAGCAGATGATACACCATAACCAGATTTATGCAAGTATGGCTAACTGCAAGGCCTCCAAGTAGCATAGGGCTGGACATGGTCGAATTTGAACTATACAAAGAATGCTACGATACATTTTAACCCCTCTATGACCTTTAAATGTTGTGATACACATCGAACCAGTGAATATTGATGATGGCTAAGAGATAAGTATGATGCCAATTTTAATAGAAAGAAGGAAAAAAAAAACCCAAGTGACTGGAAAGAAAGACAAATAGAAAGTTTTGCTCACTAGATGAAGACATCAAATACCAAGGAACCCAAGCATCAAATCACTTAGTACCAAAGAGTATCGACATAATTTATCAACAACAATTACTATATTCATTGAGTGCAATATATTACCACGCACAGACTTATGTTAATTTGAAATATCAACATGCATGCAATTCGAACCTATTAAATGATTTACAATTCACAGCACAATGTATCAAAGTTATAGAGGGAAAAGGAGATCATACTCTTTCCCAGAGAACGTCAATGAGAGATTTCAATGAGATATTTTCAATGGATGCTAGCAACCAATGCCGACTGAAAGGAGAACCCAGTGCCGCCCAATCTTCGACAACCAGAACAATTCTGCTCATCCCTCAATCCGAATTCTCAATTTAATCCCCCAAAAGTTGTCATTATTCTCCCTCAAATTTTCTTATAGATCCCTTTCTTCTTTGAAAACTAAAACTCAAAAGAAAAATCCAAAATTGCCAAAATTTTCAATTAAAATAAAAGATAATACCAATTTCTTCCAAAAGCTCTAAAAATCATAAATAAAAGAAATTATATTTTTTTTAAAAGCAGCTTTTCATTAAATTTCCATTCTCATTCGTTCTCACAACTTTTTCTATTCCTTTATTTATTTTTTTGTTTTAAATTTCTATTTTTACAGCTTTACTTGCAAAGCACATTATCTCATTTAATTAAATAATTTATTTTAATAATTATCCTCAACCAGATAATTGATTAAAATAATTAAAACACATTTAATATTTAATTGTCATTTAATAAACTCATGACTTTAAAAAAATAAATAAAACATTTAAATATTTAAATACAATTAAATTCTAACATTAGAATTAATAATCATTTCAATCATTTAAATAAAATAAATCATAACTTATAAAATGCCACCTTAATAAAATATGACAAAACACAAAAACACAAACCACAAATAATGACAATTACAAAAAAAAACAATACCAATCAACAAGACGATCTGACATCATGGGATGGGATGACTTCATTGTCACCTCTGTTTCAACATTTACCCGTTGGGCTATAGGTGCTCGCCCTGTCCTGCCGAAGCAGGTGGAATCGAGACTATGTACCTGCCATCCCTGCATACAAACAATATTGTGCACAATATATCTATTTAAATACAAACACCTCGTGAGAAGGAATCACATCATAGCAGGGCACTCGCGAACGAGTAATGCTATTCCATCCCCTCACCGTAACCACCTAATACTGCATCTATATAAAAACATCACCAATTAAATGCCATCATAATGTAATATCATACTCACAAAAATACCATTAGAAGCTCTTGTCCCATCTTCCTCTTCTGATTCCTTAGCCAGACTACCTGCACATCCCAGGTGAGAATGGAGGGGTACTACAAAGGGAGACAAAGAGATAGAGAGGGGTAGAGAGATAAAGAGGTAAGGATGAATAGATAGAGATATAGGGAGGGTGATTGATATATCTCTCCCTATCGCTCTCTATATCTCTATATCTCCCACTATCTATGTCACTCCCGGATTCTCTATCTCTCCCTCTCCCCACTTTCTTCTCATTCACTCCATCTCTCCCTCCATCTCTCCTACTCTATATCTCTATCTATATTTCTCTTTCTATCTATATCTCTTTCTCTCCCTCCCCCTCTCTATCTCCCCCTCTCTCCTCTCACCATCTCTCCCTCCCTATCCCCCTATCCATCGAGTCTTATCTCCACCTATCTCCATCTCTCTTCTCTATTCTCTATCTCTCTCTCTTTCTCTCCCCATATATTAACTAAGAAGCCATGCAAGCATACAATAGTATATGTTTGTAAGACTATAATAGGGTTTTATTAAACTATAAGTAACACTTATCTTTCTAATGTCAAGCCTTCTTATAAAAATAGTGTTTTATTAAACTATAAGTAGATTATTGTCACCACTCTTCATTCAACATGAAATTCCAAATGTAGCAATTGTTTTGTTTGCTTTTGTCAAGTTTCATTAACCAAGCTATTTACCGGGTTGAATAAAGTTGTGTTATGACCCCTTCATCTCTTTAAAATAATTAGACAATATTAGCAGAGATCAGGAAGGGGAGAAAACTAAACTCCTTCAAAATAGGGGTAGTTGTGGGTTTGTTGGTTTTCTTTGTATACTACATACTTAGTTCCTCTAGGATAAATAAGTAACTTTAGATCATTTTCTTAGTTGTGTATCCTAACTAATATAGAATAAGCTTTTTTCATTTTAATTCACTACTACATAATAGTTTATGTGTTGAAAGAATTGTTTCCATTCTTTGTAGTTTTTACATTGGAATGCAAATCATATTTAATTTCATGCAAATATACTTCTTTCATAAAGATATTTGTTTGAAATAAGTGCCTCATAACCCATCTAATAAAATCATAATTAACCTATCAAAAAGGCAATAGGAATTTTCTAAAGAAAAGAACACTTGACCCAATCATAGGTGTATGGCCTTCGAAGAAAGGAGTGATCCACCTTAGCAATAACAGCTACTTGATTTAGACTTGGGTATGTGCAGGATCATGATGGGCCAAAACGTGGCAACATGAAAAAAGTAGCATTTTGAACTCACCAAAAAATACAAAAATCCCGAGTTGACCTTTTTTTTGGGTTGGCTATCAGTACATTGCTCCATAGCAATACCCAAGCCAAAGTAATACAAATTGGATATCCTGTTTGTTTTGGATATCCAATTTGTGTCTAATATCTAATTTGAAAAACATTTTAAAATGTAATATTTTGGTTTTATAAATCAGATATTTGATCTAAATCGGATATCCAATTTTTTCACACATATACCCAAGAGTAATTAGGAGGTGGAGGGTGGGAAAGAGAGAGTGAGAGAGAGAGAGAGGGAAAGGGAGAGAGAGAGAGAGAGAGAGAGAGAGAGAGAGAGAGAGAGAGAGAGAGAGAGAGAGAGGGAGGGGGAGAGAGAGAATTAAGAGGGGGAGGGGAGAGAGAGAGATAGAGAGAGGGGGAAAGGGAGAGGGTTTAAGGGTTTAGGGTTTAAGGGTTTATGGTTGAGGGTTTAGGGATGAGGGGGTAGGAGGGAGAGACTTGAGAGAGAGAGAGAGAGTGAGGGAGTGGGAGAGAGATAAAGGAGGGGAGGGTTTGTTAGCTCTAAAAAATGCAGGCTGAATGCCTCAAGAGGCTGCCAATCTCTTAATACACTTTAGGGTAATAGACAAGGTTAAGAGAACTCAACCTTCTACTCTTCAGGTGCTGCTAACCTAGGCGGGTGTACCTTTCTGAATGAAGCAGACTTAACTTATGATTTATCCTTTTGAAATTATTTGTCCACAAGGGAAAATGACAGTGAACAAATGAAATCAAACTTAAAAGCAATCTTCTGATCAAAATATTAAACTGCTCAATTAACAGATGTAAAGAAAATGAATGAATTCGAATGATGAAATTGCAGAGACCAGTTCCTTGTTGGGTATACAGAGTCAAATGAAATAGAAGTGGGAAACTTATTCTGGCAGAAAATCAAATTGATGGCATATGATATGTTTATAACTTGTATAAACATGAAAGATTTTGACTACTAAGCTCTACTTTAATAATCCAAATGAATCTTCCTGATTATTGTGATTAACAAAAAATATTTAATCTCTGTTTGAGAGAACCAATAGATTAATCACACAGATACAACAAATGTGCATAGATAAACTAAAAATAAGCTTGTTACTTCAATTTAAACAACCAAAAAGAATCAACATGGAGACAACTTAGCAATACTTTTCAAGAAATTCAGCATACAATTGACACCAGAAATAACCTGCCACACTAGCTGACTTTCATTGAAAATGCCATTTGAAAACATGCAACATAGCCTCTATTATGAGAAATTTATTCTACTGTATCCATCTAAAATCTATTGTATCTATCTAAGATCTCATGATATTCAATTACAATCGGGAGTGCATATTTATGCACCAACATTAGGAAAATAAAACATTTCGAGCACATGTTGGCCACTGTAGAATTTGGGCAAAACCATGTCGGCCATCAACAATATTTAGAAATTCCATAAGTCGGCCCACAATGTTTGAATATAATTTTTGAGCCATTTGCTAAGGCATTTTGTAAGTATGCCAAAGGCAAAATAATGCTTATCACTATTTGCCCGTGTTCCTTTGTTCATCGCTGTGACCACTGCTCACTACGCCAAAGTCAAGAAGTATCGACTTGTCCTCTTTATGTTTCACTATAGCTCTGTGATATCAGAGAGATGTCATACAACATGTATTATGTCTTATTGAAAACCCCTTGGTTAAACTTGTCGCTGTGACCTATCGCTCTCGGGGAGATATAATAACGAAAAACTTTTGTCACACCAAGAGCACTCTTTTGTTATGTTCGTTTCAGTCACTGAAACACAAGAATGTGTCTTACCGAAATGAACCTTTGTTTGATTCACTATCGATGTAGCCTTATGACATTGGGAAGACCCTATAGAGAATACAATTTTTATGTTGAAAGCCCCTTATTCATCTTATGTGTCGTTGTGACCCATTAGCTTTCACACTGATGCACCATCCATCCCATGTCGTTGTAACCTCAAGCTATCAGGAAGACCTTATGTAGAATACTCTCTATTTCACCGAAGGCTCTCCCCAAGCTTACACCTATTCGCCAAGACAACACAAAACTCTCACCGAAATCCATTTGTTAGACCTGTCGGCAAGACTTGATGGGATCACCAAGACCATATATCGCAACACATAAGTCTCACCAAAGTGTATCATTATGTTGTAGATCGGCAAGACAAGGAAGATCACTATGACCTTACTTTGAAGAAGAGTCTCTTGTCGATAAGCCAATTCCCCAACCGTCGGTCGGTGAGACAATAAGGTCTCGCCAAGACCCAATACCAAAAACCATGACTCATGCCAAAGGATACCCGCACAAGAAAATCGGTAAGACAAAACAAGTTCGTTATAACATTACATCGACGCCCAAACTCCTGCCGAAATATGTATCCTCCTTTCACCGAAACAACATGAAAGCTATGTCGATAACATCCAGTAGATGAAAGCCAATCGCCATGACATAGAAAACATCTTGTTGATAGGCAACACAGATGTTTTATCAGAAAAACAGATCGAGGAGACCCAGAAATTGTCATGCCGATAAGCCTGCAACAAACAAATGTTAGCAAAGATGCATGACTCGATGGATTCAAAGGGGCTATATGGAAAAATATGGGTGAAATATGCACACGGTAGGACCAATCTGGAAATTTATGAGTAAAATGAACATGTAAAACACTAGATTTTTACAGTTCTAATAGTGGCTCCGTTTAGGGATGAATGATAGTGAGATCATTGCAAGGATCCAGAATCTTGGGTGAGTAGAATAGACACAAAGTGATGAACCAGTGAGAAGAATGGAAATGAAGCATGAAGGAATGAATGCAAAATGAATGCAAGATGGAAATGAATTCAAAGCCCAAAACTATTGTGCATGGAAAAGAGTTTTAAAGAGGACAAGCAAGAGTTGTCCATGCACTGGCAACCCTAAATCTTATGTGTTTCAACTTCACCTATTCTGATTTGTTACAATCTGAAACTCAAATCATACTTTCCCCTGTCAAATACCTGGTTTTCTCTTGAGTTCATCAGATTCCTCCTGAAGAAACATATGCAATCTTCCTTATCACTGAAAGTTTTAGAGAATCACCATGCTTAGTTTGGCCCAAAATCCCTACACCATTCTGTAATTTATATTGTTCATCATCAGACAAATCTATGTTATCTCCAACATATAAAATGCATGCATATTCAATACAATATTTCTCATTATCTTTCTCATTGTTATGTATTATAAAGCATTCTCTCAACTATATTGAAAATTGACCATCAAAGTGCTTCTTTTGAGAAACAAAAAATTCGGTCAGACCAACATTGTCTGAAACATACAAATCTAAAACCTTTTGCATCTCTTCAGTATCTTTATTCAGAGACAACACTGGATCATGACTCATATCCTGAATATCATGCATAATAAAATCTAGACTTCTATCATCCTTGGCACGAAAATAAACATCTTCTTCACATGAATTAGAAATTTCAAAATCACATACCTCGTCCTGAACAGACACAGACCTTTTATCAACACCAAAAGTTTCACCATCACTCCAAGAAATGCATTGGGAGTCATAAAAATCTTTACACAAAGGTCCTTCACTATCAAAACAAATGTAAGCTGGACACACAACTTCAAGATCATATTCATGTGCACATCCCTGGCATTTAGGAGTTAACAAATCTGAAATTTGTTCACTAACAAGTGGACAAGTCTCAACATTTTCATCACTACAATTATACTCCTCACTTTTGTCATCATCAAAAAGAAATCCAATACCATCAAAGAATGGGAAATCAGAAACATCATCAGCACTGTCATTTATGCCATAAATACTTTGTTTATCTGGAATTATTTCCTCTTTTTCATAGAATGGATTTGAAAATATCTGAAACTCATTCATGGACATACCCTGGAAAAATATCATCTAATTTTCATTTAACTCTTCATCATACAGTGAGTTTGAAAAAGCTTGGAAATCATTTTTAGATGTACAAACCTCATCATGATCAAATGAATCTTCATAACTTTCAACTGTAGCCAGAGGTATTGTATACTAACTATCTGATGAATCAACATCTCCCATTGCCACTTCATCCTGATCCTCATAAGAGGTAGAAGAATCCCTTGACTACAAATCAAAAACCTTAGGTTCATCATCAGAATCAGAATATTCACTGGATTCCTCACAACTTGCACTGCTTTCCCTATCAGAACCTTTTTCTTCTTCAACCGTAACAACAGTTAGTCTTTCTATCTCTTCCTCAATAAGACTCCTCATACTGTATTGAGTAGGCACCTCAACAAAATGTGGCACTGTATAAGCTTCTTCAGAGTAAAAAAGGACATGCTATTCAGGCATATGAACATTTTATTTCTGATTTGAAACATTGTACTGATAACCTTCATCCTCCAAAGTTGAGTACCTCTCCTCAACATGGTGGAAAGTATATGAAGTCAAAAATACTATGTGATCCTCTCCATTGTTTCCCATTAGCATTCCCTCTTCTTGCATTCTCTGGGCTACAACACAATAATCTGAGGAATGTGGCATATCACAAACTTCACATAAATAATTGTTACTTACCATGTAGGTTCCCTTTGTCAATGGATCAGGAGCTTCCTTGTTTATAGGCCTAGCTGTTATAGGTTTATTGTCCTTCCAGTCTGTATTATAAGGCATATCATGCAACCTCATCCTTTCATTCCTATATGCATTCTCTTGTCTGTACTAATAATTATTGCTTTTCTGAGGAGCCCTAGGATTGTCTCTTTCATCAATTAACCCTGCAACCCTCCTATTGTTTTCAAATTTCAATGCCATCTTCTGAGCCTCAGCCAAATCTCTTGGAAAACTATTTCTCAATTCATACCCTACCTTAGGATCAAATGCATTCAAATAAATATTCAGTGCTACAAAATCTGGCAACCTTGATCCAGGAGGTATTTTACTCTACAAATTATTGAACCTCCAATTAAAATCATAAATTGTGTCACTTTGATCTTTCTGAATCCATATTAATTCATGAAGAGTAGCATTCGGTGCACTTGGATTCCCATATTGCTCAAGGAATTGATCCTAAAATCCTTGGAGAGAATCAATAGAGACTTCTGGTAAGCTATTGAACCAATCCCTGGCGTCTTCAACAAGTGATATCATGAATAGCCTCATGCATAAATCTTCATATGGCATATCCAAATCTTGGATGAAAGCATTGAAAATTCTTAGATGCTCCTCAGTAGTGACTACATCACTCCCAGTAAACCTTGGAACCATACTTCTAAAACTGTTATCCATTGGATAAGGGGATAACTGAATCCCTGCCATATCAAACTGTCTGATCATTGTTGTGTATTAATGGGGGGGGCGCTAGGTGGGTACTAATGCTAGTACATCAGACCATAGTGTTGTGTATGATGATATGGCATATACTACTGACCATGAGGAGCTCTAGTATGACCTCCCCTGAACTAAGATCCTCTTCCATTCATGTTTGAATAGCTACAAAAATTCTTTCAGAGTCGCCACCTACTTTTCCAAAAGTAGGAAAATCATTATTTCTGGTCTTTTCCTAGTGGAATCACCTTTTCTAAAACTTCTCAAATTACAAATCTTTTCTTCAATGACTCTATAATGTGGTCTTCAACCAAATTTTCTAATGTAATTCCCCAGTAGAGTTGCCAATTTGTTAGCACTCAAAAATGCAGGTTGAATGCCTCAAGAGGCTGCCAATCTCTTGATACGCTTTAGGGTAATAGACAAGGTCAAGAGAACTCAACCTTCTACTCTTCAGGTGCAACTAACCTAGGCGGGTGTACCTTTCTGAATGGAGTAGACTTAACTTATGATTTATCCTTCTGAAATGCTTTGTCCACAAGGGCAGATGATAGTGAACAAATGAAATCAAACTTAAAAGCAATCTTCTGATCAAAATCCTAAAATGCTCAATTAACATATGTAAAGAAAATGAATGAATTCGAATGATGAAATTACAGAGACCAATGCCTTGTTGGGTATGTGGAGTCAAATGAAACAGAATTGGGCAACTTATTCTGGCAGGGAATCAAATTGATGGCATATGATCTATTTATAACTTGTATAATTATGCAAGATTTTGACTACTAAGCTCTACTTTAATAATCCAAATGAATCTTCCTGATTACTATGATCAACAAAAAGGATTTAATCTCTGCTTGAGAGAACCAATAGATTAATCACACAGATACAACAAATGTGCATAGATAAACTGAAAATAAGCTTGTTACTTCAATTTAAACAACCAGAAAGAATCAACATTGAGACAGCTTAGCAATACTTTTCAATGAACTCAACATACAATTGACACCAGAAATAACCTGCCACACCAGCTGAATTTCATTGAAAATTCCATTTGAAAACATGGAACATAGCCTCTGTTCTGATAAATTTATTCTACTGTATCCATCTAAAATCTATTGTATCTATCTAAGATCTCATGATATTCAATTACAATCGGGAGTGCATATTTATACACGAGCATTAGGAAAATAAAACATTTCGAGCTTATGTCAACCTTCAACAGTATTTAGAAATTCCATATGTCAGCCCATAGCATTTGAATATAATTTATGAGCCATTCACTGAGACATTTTGTAAGTATGCTGAAGGAAAAATAATGCTTATCGATGTCTGCTCATGTTCCTCTGTTCATTGCCGTGACCACTGCTCGCTACGCCGAAGTCAAGAAGTATCCATTTGTCCTCTTTATGTTTCGCTATAGCTCTGTGATATCAGAGAGATGTCATACAACACATATTATGTCTTACTGAAAACCCTTTGGTTAAACTTGTCGTTGTGACCTATCACTCTTGGGGAGATATCATAATGAAAACCTTTTGTCACATCGAGAGCACTCTTTTGTTATGTTCGTTTCAGTCACTGAAACACAAGAATGTGTCTTACCAAAACAAACCTTTGTTTGATTCACTATTGCTGTAGCCTTATGACATTGGGAAGACCCTATAGAGAATACAATTGTTATGCTGAAAGCCCCTTATTCATCTTATGTGTCGCTGTGACCCATTAGCTTTCACACCGATGCCCCATCCATCCCATGTCATTGTAACCTCAAGCTATTAGGAAGACCTTATGTAGAATACTATCTGTTTCACCAAAGGATCCCCGAGCTTACACCTGTTCGCCAAGACAACACAAAAAATCTTGCCGAAATCCATTCGTTAGACCTGTCACCAAGACCATATATCGCAACACATAAGTCTCACCGAAGAGTATATCATTATGTTGTAGACTGGAAAGACAAGGAAGATCGCTATGACCTTACTTCAAAGAAGAGTCTCTTGCCGATAAGCCAATTCCTCGACTGCCGGTCAGTGAGACAATAAGGTCTTGCCAAGACCCAATACCGAAAACCATGACTCATGCCGAAGGAGACCCACACAAGCAAATTGGTAAGACAAAGCAAGTTCGTTATAACATTACATTGACGCCCAAACTCTTTCTGAAATATGTATCCTCCTATCACTGAAACAACATGAAATCTATGTCGATAACAAGCAGTAGATGAAAGCCAATCACCATGACATAGAAAATGTCTTGCTGATAGGCAACATAGATGTTTTATCAAAAAAAGGGATCGTGGAGACCCAGAAATTGTCACGCCGATAAGCCTGCAGCAAACAAATGTTAGCAAAGATGCATGACTCAATGGATTCAAAGGGGCTATATGGAAAAATATGGGTGAAATATGCACACAGTAGGACCAATCTGGAAATTTATGAGTAAAATGAACATGTAAAACACTAGATTTTTACAGTTCTAATAGGGTTAAGGGTAGAGGGTAGAGGGTTTAAGGGTGAAAGGTTTAGGGTTGAGGGTTTAAAGTTAAGGGAAGAGAGATAGAGGGAGTGAGTGAGTGAGTGAGAGACCTAAGAGAGGGAGATGGGGTAGGATA
>VDFB02075321.1:284417537-284534780 GCA_007258455.2 Sequoia sempervirens
AATCAACTATATTAACCTATAAAGGTACCCTCAAGAATTTATAAGGATTATTAGGTCTTATAGGTTAATATAGTTGATTTATGAAAAATTTCCAAAAAAAAAAAGCACTTCTCATAACTTTATTGGGGGAATCCTTCATTGGAATAAGGTGTCCACCAAATAATTTTAGAAGCTAAAATAATTCATGTGCCACACACATATTCTCACTTCTATATATTTGTACAAGAACTTCATTATTGAATGTGATGTTTCAAGGTAATATATGGGGGTTGTACTCATGCAATACAAAAATCCCACTTCATTTAAGTGTCACCAAATTAAAGGTACAATAATAAGTTCTACCTTTGTAATAATTCAACCATCAAGCATAAGGTTCTTGTGAAACTTCATACTTCTCTAGTAGGTAGGAACTAAGGCTTCTTGAATAATTATCATCAAAGCAAGAAGGGAGCTTTTATAAGGGCTCAAGGGGAAGTGTATTTTTTGGTATAATGTATGGTTTATTAAGAAATTAAGGGTGATAAAATTAAGACCTTGGGTCTTTTCGAACCTCTATATATTCCTAGGCAATGGTGGGTGACTATTTTATGGATTTCATTACTAGATTTCTTAAATATATTGGAAAAAAGTTATCACAGTTGTCATGGATGAACTAACCAAATATGCCTATTTTGGTGCATTCTCAAATTTATTTATGGCAAGTACATTTAAAACACTTTTTATCAAGATTACTCAAAATATATATTGGACCCCAAAGATCATATTAATTTATCGTGATCCTATATTCAGCCTCAATTTTTTATACAAGGTCATTCTCATGTTTGGGTTTTAAACTAGTACATAATACTTCTTATCATCCCCAATCTAATGGGAAAATTGAGGTTATCAAACAATTCTTAGAGGTTTACCTTTGACTTTTTTTTATTCTAATAAATAAGAGATATGAGTTCAATGGCTACTACTAGCCAAGTAGTGATATAATACAAATTTCTATACCTAATTCAAAATGTCTCCATATTTGATATTGTATGGGTACCATTCATAATTCATTACCTCATCCTTGAACATCCACTCAAAGTTAAAATCAATCAAAGAACACATTAAACACTAATATGAGGTCATCTCTAATTTGAGAGAGTACTAAGAAATGACACATAGTTGCATGAAGCAATACATTGAATAGCAATGAAGTAAAAAACATTTTGATGTGGATGATCTTATGTTTTTTGTGAAATTAAGACACATAAGGAATTGAAATAGTAGAAAGGATAATAATATTTATCCTAATTACTATGTCCCTTAGTAAATATTGTAGAAGATTGGAAGTGTACTATACAAATTAGATTTACCTATATCCATGAAAATGCACCTAGTTGACCATGTTTCCTTCTTGAAGAAAGTTGTTGGACAATAAAATTTATCCTAGATAAAGTTACCAAAGCTTTATGAGGAGGGAATATTCATTTGGATCCTAAGTTAATCCTCCAAATACACACTGAGGAGTTATAGATGCAAATGATATAGAGAATCTAATCAAGTGGAAGAGTATTCCTAGTAAGGATGTGATTGGGAGGCTAAATAATTTTTATATTAGCACCCCATGATAGTTAGCATAACTAATAAAGTTGATGTGATGGTGAGGAGTGCATTTTATGACGTTATACTATAACATGTAAAATATATGTATGTATCAACATATGACACACTTAACATTTATATTTACATTCATTATTTATTTATTTATTTAGGTTGGGCTAATTAGTATGAAGGAGTGTGACCCTACCTAATTACATTTATCAATAAGGATGAGATAAGATATTTGATAACACCACATTGTGAATTCTATTCATATTATAAGATTGTGGAAGTTTCCCACTCGAAGTTTCTTAGTTGTAAAAATAACTTTGTTTCTCTATTTTATATCATTACTATGTTTTATTCATTTGAATCTTTGTGTGCCATAATAATATCATTACAAGCTTAGATGATTTGTATCACTTGAGGAGCAATGGTCCCAATTTCTTCAATATAAAGCTAAGGAAATTGCACACATTATTGCTAAACAACAATACTTAGCCTAATATGATTTTTATTAATATAAATAGATGATGCATCTCACAACAAGTATGAGTGGTAGTGGTGTTGGCGATATCATCTCTTGTTGGATGAGAAAACATAGTCCAATTCCAAAGGATGTTGGACATCATAGGCTCTAGTACAAGGAGAAATGTGTCATATAGAGTTCCACATTGAATATCAATTATACACCCAATTACTATGGGATTCTTAGAACAATTATGTTCTCCCTAAATACATGTACAATAGTGTATGGACCAAAGCATAAAGGCTTATTCTTTTAATGTTAGCCTTTGAAGCATCCTTTTGGAGAAAGAACAATATTTTTAATCAAACTAAAATGTGTGATGTGTATGGTGTACCTTGTGATGTCATTTACACCTTTATTATAGGTACAAAAATAATTATTGATTTTATTTATTGATGAAGGGCTACCCCACCTAACACCCACACTTAACAAAACAACAAATATTAACAAAAAAAAGGTAGGAAGGAAAAAAACCCACTTTCGATATCTTCTAGAAAATGGAATCATAGATTCAGAAATTACAATTCTATAGCCACATGGGCTTGTATCACTACAAAGAAAATCAACTCTCTAAGAAATCTCTACAATTTGGAGCCACAATCTGCATTGTTGGGGTCATCTTTTATAACCTTTGTTCACCCCTTTATTGGAACTAATAACCACTTTATAATGCTTTGGAAAGTGTAACTTTTCTATTTGTTTTGCCACCCAAAGGTCTAGTTTTTTCATTTTCCCATGCTATAAGACATTTCATTTGAAATTCACATGTTGGTAGCATAACTTCCTAGAGCCATAACTTTTGACTCGGGTGTCTAATTTACTATTATAATATATCATTGGAAAGCTCTTTTAGATATTTTTTGAGACTTCTATGGACTTAAAATTTGAGTTTGAAACTTTATAGGAGAAAATTATTGGGAAAAAAACTTCAATATATCCCAAACGGTATGGTATTGAGACAATTCTTTCACCATATGATTCATTTTTCAATTTCACTGCTTGAGGTAAGTTTTTAGGTCCATACGTGTTTGTATAAGCCAAATTACTAAAAATAGAAGGTGGTCATTTTTAATCTTTTCAAAATTTTGACTATCTTACACCTCTTAAGTGTCATCATGAGAAAATAAAAACATTTTTTTGTGTAATGCAATATTGTCCTTACACCACTAGATTCTCTTACAACAGATATCCAGGGTAATTTGAGAAGTGACCTTGTCACATCTCTAGTGTTGGAGGAAAATCAATATGATCAACCTCTACTTGAGACAACCATCATGAATCTTCAAGAGACCTTCCTTTCCATTTAACCATATATTATTCATATTGTTTGTTTCTTGTACTTCTACTCACAACTATCCAATATTTCTTCTATCTATTCTTTCTCTGAAGTAGGTGCTAGAATATTCCATTATTCTTTTATTGGTCCATCCTCCATATCTCCTTCATGATACTCTATTAGATCAACAATGTTGAACACAAGAGAGATGTTTATCCCACTCGACAACTCTACCTCATAAGCAATTCCTAAATCATGCTTCTTCAAGATCTTTCATGGTCCAAATTTATTCATTTTCAACTTGTTATATATTCCCATTGGAAACCTTTATTTCCTCAAGTGAGCCATGACTTCATCTCTAACATGGAATACCTTAAATATCCAATTCTTATATGTCTTATCCTTATACTGAGAATTCATCTTATTGATATGATTTATTACCTCTTCATGCAAGTTCTTTATCTTCAACCTCAGAATTATTCTTTGCCCCATTCTCCATCTTCCTAAACTTATAAGCACTCCTCGAACTACTCCCATATATAATCTAGAATAGGGATTTACCAGTGCTCATATTGACAAAAAAATTGTAAGAAAATATTACCTGTAGTAAAATCAAACCCCATCCCTTGGGCTTATCTCCTACTTTTGCATCAAAAATTATCACCATTGACAATTTCACACTAAGTTTAGCTACTCACTATGTGCTAGAACCTAATAATGCATTTTATTTTTCCATTTTATAACTATTTTTAAAAAATTAAAAGATGGGATAAAAAATAAACATTTAATATTTAATACCAGTGTTTAAGGCCTCGAAAAGGATGGGTCTAGACTAAATTGCCTAGTGCCCTTTTCTAGCCTATTTTGGCTAAATTTGAAATATGTCGGAGTTAGTATTTTAAATTTTAAAATCCAAAAACATTTTTTGGCTATCAGTATTTGATTTTCAAGAAATTAAAAAATTGCATACAAATAGAATTCATTTTCACCATTTTAATCATAGCATTCTTATTGAGAAAAATTGAAGATCCTAAAATTAGTCAAGTTAATTCAAGGATAGAATTATCAACATTATTATAGTGCTTTCACCAATCAAGATCATATTTGCAAGACATTAGGAAGAAAGAAGCAATATGTGTAAGGAGCTATTATGATCAATTATGTCATTTTCATGAAGATGTATGATTTATCCTCTACATGCTAGTTACGATAATTTATTATTTTTTGTGAACTAAAATTTTTCAATTTTATCAAGCAATCAAGACATCCATCAATCAAAAATTGTGGAAACTTGTGGTCTGGCATCACTTCATCAAGGTAACATTGGAATTTATCATTTATCATTTCAATCAATTATTATTATTTTGTCCTCTACTCAACTTAGGGCATGCCCTCTTGATCATCATCATTTGTTGTACGTGGAGATAAAAATACCAAAATGGGGTTTGACTTAGACAAAACCCTATACAACATAGCTTTTCCCCCTCTTTTTGTGTGTACAAGTCAAATTTGGGAGCTTCAATAGGAGATAGATACATAAAACACAGAGAAAGTTGTAACTCACATCTCAAAGTTTTTAGATCCAAAACAAAAGCATCTCAATCTAGGGTGCCTAACATCCTTTTCCCTACAATCTAGTCTCATATTCTAGTTACAAGTTCCTCTCTTTATCTCATTCTCAAATATAAAGCTATTTTATGGTTTTCCATTTGTCTGTGTGATAAATTATACTTTTAGATCTAGGGTTGTATGTCAAATGGGATTACTAAAACACACATCAAATTTATCACCCATAACTTAAGAGAACACAAACCCTAGGAGATTGTCTCTCCCTTGTGGTAGCAATCTAATCATCAACCTTAGTTGGTTTACGTTCAAATGTGGAGTCAATTGAAAAGAATCTAATCCTAGTTAGATCTAGGATTACTTTTCCTACTCTACACCTACTAAGCATCTTAGCAATTTTCTTAAGCTCTTATTCACTACCTCTATTTGTCCATCAATCTATGGATAGTGTGTATAATTTAACTTCAAATCTATCTTCAAGTTCTTCCATAAGTTCCTCAAAAAATAATCAACAAATTTGGTATCTTTTTCTAAGACTATGCTCTTTGACATACCATGAGTCTCACTACCTCTTAAAAAACAACTTTGTAATGAGAACAACATCACTAGTCTTATGACATGGAATAAAATGTGTCATCTTTAAAAAAATTCAATCACCACAAATATTGAATCATGTCCTCTATGTGTCCTTGGAAATCCAAGAACAAAGTCCCAGTTAATATCTTATCGTGGCCTCTCTAGTATAGGTAATGACTTATATAGCCCAGTATTCTGACTTGCCCTTTTAACCATCTAACATATCTCGCAACTTTGTACAAGCTTCTTCATATTTTGGTGCAACTATAACCAATAATAATTCTCATTTACAAGGTAAATGGTCTTATCTCGACCAAAGTTTCATATTAATCCTCCATTATGATTCTCCTTGATCAGGTTCTCTCTCATAAAACTCCTAAAAATGCATAACTAGCTTCCTCTAAACAACATTCCATCTTGGATTAAGAAATCCAACCATTTTTTCCTATCCAAAGTAATAGGGTCCAAGAAATTTTTCCAGCCCTCTACAAACTCTAGGTCTTTAGGATACAAACTCTTGATTCATCAAACCCAACAACCTCCACCTTCATCTTTGTCAACACATTTTTCCTTTTACTTATGACATTTGAAACTTTATTTGACCTTCCACTCCTGTGCTTCAAAAAAAAAGTATAACTCTGTAAAAACTCAACCCATTTTAAATTCCTTTGATTTAACTTTTCTTGACTATTAAGATACTGCAAAGCATGATGATTAATATATAAAACAAACTCTTTTGACAACAAATAGTGTCTCCATTTCTTCAAAGCCTAAACTATAGCATAAAACTCTTGATCATAGATATAATATTTTTTCTTGGAATCATTAAGCTTCTCACTAAAATAGGTAACAGGCTTACCTTATTGACTCAAAACAACTCCTATGGTACTACCACTAGCATCACAATCTACCTCAAATACCTTATTGAAATTCAGAAGTGCCAAAACATGTTTCTCTATGACTTTATTTTTCAACATATCAAAACTCTTGGTTTCTCTTATAGTCCACTTGAAGTCATTTCTATCATCTCTCATTATTTTAGTTAGAGTGCACAAATACTATTAAAATTCTTAACAATTTTTTTGTAAAATAAATTTATACCATGAAATGGTCTTACCTCTATAACACTCCTTGGTTTAGGCCATTCAATAATAGCCCTCACTTTTTCTAGATCCATTTTAAGACCCTCAACTATCCCAGATAGACCAACTCTTTCTTTATAAAATTACATTTCTTCATATTAATCAAAAAACCTCTTCTCCCTAACTTCTCAAAAACTCTTCGTATATGCATTAAGTACTCCTCCAGAACCTTACTGAAAATCAAAATGTCATCCAAGTAAACAATAACATTTTTTTCCTAAAAAAAAATTCACACTTCATTCATAATCCCAGCAGATAAATTTTAGTGGCATTGGTTTGTAAGTCCTGAATAAGGCCACATGAACTACTTGTACAACTCTTTTAAACTTCAGTGCATTCCACCTTATATTCTTATTTGATGCACCTGATATTCCCAAACTGCTCTAATCTCATGAAGTAATTGAATTTTAGTCAACAATCCATATGGTCATCCATCCACATGCAACAAAAACTAAGCAGGATTGTAATCTTGTTTGAGATTTATTATTGCCAGTGATACCACACAATAGTGGTTTATACTTTTGGGCTTAAACTTGATATTTTTAAAATTAAACACATTTCTGAACTTTTCGAATTTCAAACACCTATATGCTTAAAACCATAGAGGAATCGAAGATGATGCAAACCAGGATTTGTGAAATTTTCTCCAGATCTTAATATATTTTTCAAAAAAAATTGAATCAAATTTTATTTTATTTTCCCTTCCATAGCTGGGTTTTGCATGAAACACCATTTTCAAAGAGTGATGTTCACCGTATACAACACAAAAAAATTTCTATGAAGGATAATCTTTTTTTTTTTTTGAATTGAGATTTGTAACTATGATATCTAGAATGCTCATTTGGTTTCGTAGTGTTTTATTGAATATTTTTTTCTCAATTAAGTTTTGAATTGTCCCACAATTACAATTTAGACATAGGTTTACTTGCTAACACAAAAAAAAATTGTATGTATCAAAATTCAAATTTTTTTTGTTGGATCAAGGACATAAATATCAATTGCATAGATATTTTTCAAATTTTTTTTGGTAATCCATGTCCTTAATCTTGTGATAGTCCACACTGAAACCTTCCTTTTCTACAATTTGAATCATACCTCATTAAATTGAAAAGCACAAACAAAAGGCTTGGCATAAAGATGATTTTGTTCAAGAGTTTTGAAAACATGATGCACACAATATCAATGTTCCTCCCATGTTATTCTATATATTAATATATCATATAATAAGACAAAATTCTAAAAAACTAGCCTAAGGATTGAGCTATTTAAACTTTTAAATATAGAAGGTACATTTGTGAGGCTAAAATACATCACCCATAATTCACCTCATGAGTTTAAAAAATTATCTTCTAAATATCCTCATATTTGACTTGGTTTTCATGATATTGAAAGTGAAGATCAAGTTTGCTACAATAAGAAAAACCATTTAACTCTAGAAAATCATTAGTTACCCAAATTTGGAAGTTATCTTTTATGGTTTACTTGTTGAGTTGTCTATAATCTAGACACATATGCTAAGTGTCATACTTATTATGTAACATCACCACTAGAGAGGAATAAGAACTTTGACTATGACAAATAATAATTTATTCAAACATCTTCTATACCATCTTCTCAATCTCACTTTTTTTCACATACAAGTACTTATAAGGTTTGATGTTAGATAGTTGACTCTTGGTAGTAGTTGAATGAAATGATTATTATCTCTTTTAGGAAGCAATCCTTTTAGTATATCACCAAAACCTGTTTAGAGCTCCTCTATAATTTATTATATATATAGTAGATAGAAACCTTTGGCTATTGTGCTTCTAATGAAAATAATTATGCCATAAACTCACTCATACATTTTCAAAATCTTTTGTATTTTATGGGAGATAACCATGTATGGATACTTAGATTACAATCCACTAAGTTTAAATATATTATTCTCTAAATGGAAATGGATGAACAATTCATAGAAGTTCATATTAATCTTTTCTAAGGTGGTAAGCTATTAAAATTCTAAAAAATGCCCACATTACTTATTGGAGTAACAAAAATAAGGAAATTTAGTCAATAGTATCCCATGGAAAGTTTAATGTTATGGTGTTTCCATGAATAGATGTTTGTACCCCCATCTCCAATCACAGTCTAACATTTTAGAGTTATGCTACACCCTTAATATTATTGTACATCGGGTTATGAATAGTCGGCTTGTGGCTATCTTAACTCTCTATTAAGTCATATTATCATTAGTATATTTTTATTTAGTTGTTTAGGTCAGCCTAAGTCTTATATAGGTGTGTCTAAGTCGGCCTAGGTGATATCTTGACATAAATAGGTCTATATATAGGAGGTTGTGAGTCTTATTTTCATCATCAAAGTTGTGAAGTGTGTTCTCATTAGAGATATTTGGAGGTTTTCCCCCTCGAAGTGGCTTGTTATTCTCAATTATTATCAAGTATTTGCAGCATATTTCATATCATATTCTTCTATTGTGCAAGTTATTTCATAACAAGTGGTATCAAAGCATGATCTTGGCACCATAGAGGCAAGGTTTTTCTCAATTTTAGAGGCGATTTTGGGAAGAGCATATATTTCAGATTTTGGAAAAAAAATTTCTGATTTTTAAAGGGTTTTTGAAGAACATATTGAAGAAGCTATAGTACAGATTTCAGAAGAATTGGAGCAGAATTAGGATTTCTACACCATTTTTTTGGAATCTACATATCTCGCACATCTTGTTGAATTGGAGTCTGATTTTTATTGGGTTTTTGAAGACATAATAAAGGATATTACAGTAAAAATTTGAGAGAATTTAAGTTTCATTTTTGTGATTTATTTCAACATTAGTGGTTTCCATCATGCTGGGGCCTGCAACAAGGGGTAAAAAGAATGTCACTCCGGGGAAGACTCCTGATAAGGATGGTGAAACAATTGAGGATATTACTCATAATGAGGAAATCAATAAGGTCAAGGAATACATTTCCTCAATTAAGATGGATATGTGTGACCTAAGAGGAGATATATCAGACATACAAAACATGTTAAGCACCTACATGGTTAAATCAAGAAAGGAGTTCTCAAGTGGCCAAGGTGAAGATTCTAGGTCAGCTACTACTGACACAAGCTTTAATACTCCTATGGGATCTAGGAATTTATTTCCAAAGGTGGATATGTGCAAGTTCGATGGTAAGGATCCTCTAACATGGATAAACCAAATGGATAATTTTTTTGAAGTACACCAAATCCCAAATGGACAAAAGGTCACGATGGCTTCCTTATATCTAGAACCAGATCAATTCATTTGGTATCGTTGGCTTTGCACTCATCAAAGTAAAAAGGGGCTCACCGTCTCATGGTCAATTTTTATAGAGGAACTCCAAGCACAATATAGCAATAGCGTCACATACAACTTCTTCAGCTAGCTAGCTAAACTTCAACAAATAAGTTCAATTAAGGATTATATTCAGCAATTCCAAAATCTATCCTTAAGGGTGGATACAATTACGAAGGAAAAATTGAATGACTTATTCTTGGGTGGTCTCAAGGATCACATTCAACATGAGGTACGCATGTTTAGCCCTAGTTCCATAAATGAGTCTTTTATCTTAGCACGCAGGGTATAGGAGAAGTATTTGATTCCTAAGAAGCAAGGGGCTGATGTGACAAGGGAGAAAGGATATTCAACACAACCTACTAAGTTGACTCCACAACAAATTGAGGAGAAAAGAGAAAAAGGATTTTGTTTCAATTGTGATAGCAAATACAGTTGAGGACATAAATGTAGTGAAAATAAATTGTTTTATATTGAAGGTCCCAATGAGGAAGAAGAGGAGGAACCCATACTAGAAGATGAAAGGGAGTCAAATGAGGAATCACATGATTCTCAACCAATCATTTCTTGTCATACCTCTTAGGTTTTGGTATACAAACTCTCTCAAGGTGGTGGGGTTCCTAAAGCGGAAGGTAATAGTTTTGTCATTTCGAGGTAGTACTCATAATTTCATCAACAAAAATTAGCTACTCGTCTAAATTGTTTCCTTTATATCTAGCTTGAGTTTCAAGTTTGATTCTGCGAATGGTGAAAGATGCAGTTAGTTGTTGAGGGAAGTGTCATAGCATTAAATTATCCCATGGGATATTTATAAACTTGATACTCAATGTATGTGATATCCATAGGTGTAGGAGATATTGTTTGGGAGTACAATGGCTTACTACATTGGGAACAGTGAGATGAACTTCCAAGAACTATTCATGAGATTTCAATCAGGAAAGGAAGGCTAAGTATTAGAGCTAGGGGTTGAAGGAAAAATCTCCCACAAATGGTAAGCTCTGCATCAAATTTTTAAAACTTCTTAAGAAGTGGATGGTTGTGGCCCAACTATGTTCATTAGAAGTCTCTCAATCTAATACTCCTACTCATCAGTTGCAAGCTATAATTGATCGTCACTGCGGTTGTTCTTGGAGATATGCCTAGGGACTTCCTCCTAAGATGGATCATGATCATGCCATCCAGTTAGTCCCAGAGAGTCAACCACCGAACATCAATCCTTATAGGTATCCACACATACAAAAGAGTGAGATAGAAAAAATTGTTGAAGAGATGCTAGAAGCCCGAGGAATCATCGAGGCATAGCCAAAGTGCTTATACTACTTGTGGTGATGGTACATAAGAAGGATGATACTTGGCGCGTAATGTCCAGTTATAGAGATCTCAACATGTACACCATTAAAGATAAGTTTCAATTCAATCATTGATGATTTTGCTAGATGAATTAAATGGAGCTATGTTTTTACAAGTTAGATCTTAGATGGTTATCCACCAAATTTGGATTAAGGAGGAATATATTTGTAAGATAGCATTTCAGACTCATGAGGGTCATTATGAATTTTTGGTGATGCCATTTGGTCTTACCAATGCACCATCTACATTCCAAAGTTTGATGAATTCCATTTTTAAGAAGTTCTTGAGAAAGTTTGTGTTAGTATTCTTTGATGATTTATTAATTTATAGCAAGACTTGGGAAGAACATTTGCAACATGTGGACCAAGCATTACAAATACTTGAAGATCATAAAATCTATGCTAAGCCATCCAAGTGTGATTTTGGTCTTACAGAGGTGGAGTATTTGGGACACATAGTTTCACATGAAGGGGTAAAGGTGGACCCTAACAAAATTAAGGCTATCATGGAATGGCCTATTCCAAAAACCATTAAGAAACTGAGAGGATTCTTGGGATTGACAGGGTACTATAGAAGATTTGTGAAGAATTATGGTAGTATAGCAGCACCTCTCTTATTGAAGAAGGATTCTTTTCATTGGAGCAGAGATCTACCAATACAACATTTGAGAAGTTAAAGGAAGGGAGGCTATGTGTACAGCTCGATTACTTTGCCACTCTGACTTCACCAAGGAATTCATTGTGGGAATGTGATGCCCAAAGTGGGATAGGAGGCAGTGCTCATGGTCGAACAATTGCTTTAGTCATCAATTAAAAGGTAAGAATCTACTAAAACCTATTTATGAGAAGGAAATGCTAGCAATACTCCATGTAGTGAAACAATGGCGGCCTTATCTATTGGGTAGAAATTTCAAGGTTAAGATAGATCATGATGGCCTAAAATATTTTTTGGAACAATGACTATCTTCTGAAGAGCAACAAAATGGGTCACTAAGATGTTAGGATATGACTTTGAGATTGTATATAAGAAAGGGAAAGAAAATATTAAAAGTAGTGCATCAGGAAGGATATAGAGAAAAGATGAAGCCTTATTGTGTGCCCACTCCAATATTACAAAAAGAAAATTGGGTGGAAGCCAAGCGAGTGGCAAGTATTGATGCTGGGCTTAAATGTCTCATCAGAATCTCAATTAAAAGTGATCCTAGTGGATTCGAGGATAAGTTTTGTTGGAAGGAGATATGGGTATAAAGAAGTTTTGTATCTCTGCAAGAATTCCAACCTTAAAATCAAGATTCTCACAGAGTTGCATGAGTCTCCAGTGGGTGGTCATTTAGGATTTTTGAAGACATATCATTGAGTCAAGCAAGATTTCTTTCGGGAGGGGCTAAAGGGTGATGTTCAAATTTTTTTGGCTGAATGTTTGGTGTGTCAAAGGTATAAAGGGGAGACAATTAAGACACCAGGTCTCTTGCAACCCTTATCTATTCCTAGCTAGTGTTGGGAAGAGGTATCCATGGACTTCATCATAGGGATTCCCAAATCTAAAGGTCATAATGTCATCATGGTGGTAGTTGATTGGCTCACTAAATATGCACATTTCATTGCATTAGCACATCCTTTTACAACAAGTGCAGTGGCTAAAGATTTTTTAGAGAATATCCAAAAGCTACATGGTACACCTAAAGTTATTGTTAGTGATCATGATCCTATCTTCACTAGTCACTTTTGGAAAGATTTATTCTCATGTTTGGGTACTCAATTGGCTCTTAGCTCTTCATACCACCCTCAATCAGGATGGGAAAATAGAGGTTAGAATTAATAAGTGTTGCAAAGGATATCGTTGTTTCACTTGAATAGTCTGATGGGTAGATTGGCTACCACTTGCGAGAATAGTGAGGTATAACACTTCTTTTCATAGCTCATCAAAAATGTCTCCATTTTGGCACTTTATGGATATCATCCTCCTTCCATCGCATCATCAATTAAGGTGTCCCCAAGAGTTCAGGCAGTAGAAGACCACTTGCTTCATCAACAACAAGTACTTTCAGGACTCAAGGAGAATTTAGCCATGGCACAAAATCAAATGAAACAACAGGCAGACCAACATCGTAGTGAAAGAAGTTTTGAAGTTGGAGATTGGGTCTTCTTGCGATTGCAGCCTTATAAGAAAATCTCACTAAAGCAACAAAGAAAGAATAATAAGTTATCTCCAAAGTATTATGGTCCATACCAAATCATGCAGAAGACGGTAGTGTTGCCTACAAGCTTGAGTTGCCACCAACAATAAAGATACATCAAGTTTTTCATGTTTCCTATTTGAAGAAGGTAATTGGGCATAATATTCCAACTCAAACAACACTTCCCTGAGCTGGATGAAGAAGGAAGAATCATTTTGGAACCAGAGTGCATTCGTCAAACACGCACAAAGAAGCTGAGGAATAGAACTATCACTGAGTATCTCATCCAATGGAAGAAGTTACTAGTTGAAGATGCCACATGGGAAGATGAGGAGTTCATTCAAAAGTTTCCAAACTTGATTAGCATTGAGGACAATGCTTCTTTGAAGAAGGGGGGCATGCTACACCCTTAATATTATTGTACATCGGGTTATGAATAGTCGGCTTGTGGCTATCTTAACTTTCTATTAAGTCATATTATCATTAGTATATTGTTATTTAGTTGTTTAGGTCGGCCTAAGTCTTATATAGGTGTGTCTAAGTCGGCCTAGGTGATATCCTTGGCATAAATAGGTATATATAGGAGATTGTGAGTCTTATTTCATCATCAAGTTGTGAAGTGTGTTCTCATTAGAGATATTTGGAGGTTTTCCCCCTCGAAGTGACTTGTTATTCTCATTTATTATCAAGTATTTGCAGTATATTTCATATCATATTCTTCTATTGTGCAAGTTATTTCATAACAAGTTAGGTAAATGGAATGGTTCAATTATGTTTCCAACTTATTATTGAAGATGTTGTGATTACTTCCCGAGTCAATCGATATCATCACTTTTTTTTTTTAGGAAACATGTTACCTTGAGAGTTTTTGGCATGTGATACTTGAAAGTACATATTAATAGATAGTTAATAGGATCATTTTATTCTTCTAACCCATAAAAAACCTCTTGTGTCTTCTTAATCCTCGACTTCTTCATATACACCCTTAATGTAAAGCTTATTTTAATACATATATATCTTGGTGGTATTTATTTAAATTTTGACCATTTGAGTTAAGTTGATCCATTAAAATGCCTAAAATTTTGTTTTTATAAGGGTTGACTATGAATTATGCATTAGGGATTTAAAAAACCCTAACCCCTATTGAAACCCTAAGACCCATGTGATGCCCTTACAGTTTTCTTATGTTTGATTGTTGATTGGTTGTCTTGGTTGCATAATATTTCAAGTTACAACTTTAAGGCCTTCATCCCATATGTTTACTGGCTTGTTTTTATAAAATACCAATTAAACCCATTGCTTTAATATATTTTAATAATTGTTTAGGCTTTACACTTTTCTAGGTCCCATTAGGTATGTGTTGATATCTCATGCAACCTCTTTGGTTCGATCAAGATATTTTTGTGTTATTATTCTCTCCATGAACTTATGAAATGACTTTTTTCATCCATATGATGTTGAAGTGTAGGGATCTCTAACCAATTGAATTACGAGCTTTGTTTTCACACAAGTAACTGAAGTCCTCTAGCAAAGTATCCTTCTATCGTTCATTGTCGACCCCTTTTTCCCTAGCAACTTTAGCACATGTGTTTTAGATCCTTTTAAGTCATGACAGGCTTCTGTGTTGTGGGGCCTTCATTCTATTTTTTTTTTCATTTGTGAATTAGTAAAAATATTGTCTTAATAAGTAAACATGGGTCTTTACTTTTCATGCTAGTTATAACCTTCATGGGGAAATGTTAAACTAAACTTTTATTTCCCTGAACTCCCAAAATTGTGCCACATGTCTAGTCTTGGTCACTTCTAATGTTTCATAGAGGTCAACACTATCAAGGAAGCCTCAAATATTTTTCTTTTGTTCCTACAAGTCCCCAAAATGATGACATGTGTCCAACTATTGTGTGAAAGAAAGGGAAGTTTTCTCTTCATGGAAAGGATTTGAAATTCTCGCAATCACTGTTGATCTTTGGAGATCAATGTCTAATATTCAAAAATGGAGAATGGCTACCATGAGTTGTGTGTTCAAGAATGCGAGAAAATTAATGGCTAATTTTATTTGTATCTACCAAATTATCAAGGGTACTGACTTAATTTCCCCATTTCTCATTACTCAAAACACAAAGAAAAGATACTAGAGTAGTTGCAAAATTCTAGGTAAATAAGGGTTTTCACAATGAAATTAGGGTTTTCTATAGAAAGAAAACAAGTAAATTTGACCATCTCTTTGTATTTTGAACATAATAGGGGTGTTTTTATCTAGATCTATTAGTTCAGAAGGAAATTTAGGGATCTATGAGGGTGGCATTATATAAATTTTTATAGAAGCTTTCTATGAAGTGTAAAATTTGAAACCCTCATTTTGAAAGTATTAAAAACCTAAGAGAACAATTATGGATGGAACTTTAAAGAATGTCAAGAGGGGACTTGATGATGATATAATGGCTTAGTTTCCAGGATCTGCTAAGAGGCCTAGAATGGTACATAGGTTTGGGATTTTAGCTGATAAATTTTTTGATAAAAACAAAAAATTGTAGAGACCCGATAATTCCAGTTCAAAGAAATGCTTTGTTTAAGAATTCCTTCCAAAAGGCCCTAGTAGATAGACCTATCTGCAACATATGAATATTAGGGTTGGGAAGGTTGTTCGTGCCTAATTTATTTATAAATGTTAACTTAATTAGGGAAATTACACATGCTTAGAACCTTGAGAAGAGGGTATTATTTTCATTAAGTGGAAAATTCTTGATGCATTTGGATAGATCTTACATCTATAGGGTTTTTGATCTAAACCCTAATGCCCAATTACCTATAGACTTGGGTTCCCTCACTAGAGAATACCAGAGGCTCAAGAATAATTATAGGGTAAAGTGATTGTCATGTTTTAGGCCTAGAGGGCCTAACAAAGAATTAAGAAGATTTTCTAGTGGAGATTTGGAACCTTTTGGCTATGAAATCTTTGATGACTACTTTGTGAAGACATACTTTTGATTGTGTCATGCTTTGGGCTGGACAACAAGATTGAAATGCTAGTGAATTAATGGTATTACCTGTGGATATTTAGAGTAGAGATGTGAACAATCCATATGACTATGTTGGTTACATTGTGGAAGAAACACATAAATCCTTGAGCTCACTCAAAAAGGATAACAAAATAGTGTATTTCAAATGGTATTCACTATTGTGTCAAATTATTTTGTTCAGTAGATATGGTATATGGTCCCCACACATGCTAGATCCATCGATGATCAAAAAAGAATGCTACCAATCCAAAAATGGACTTACATATGAGATAAGGACTGTGAGAAGTCCAACTAAGTTTTTAAGGAATTATTTTTCAGAACAATTTTGAAGAACTTTGGATTTCTTGTGGAATGGAGGCTATAAAATAAGGTGAGGCATTTTTTGAGGCCAAAAGACCTCCCAAAGAGGGGGATCAATCACAATTTGGGTTATTAGTTCTTCTACATAGATGCCAATATAATCAAACTATATGGGTCCCTGATTGCACCTCATGTGCTCCCCAAGAATGTACCAAACCAAATTGCCTTATTAAAAATATATGGCAATTAAATGAGTCCGACAAGACTCATTTCAAGAATAACAATAAATATTTCATTCTCCCTTCTACCTTGGTATTTTCATATTTCTAAGTGACATCAAGGGAAGGAATGCAACTATTGTATGGAAATTTCTTATCTTACAAGATGAGGGTAGAAATAATTAGGAGGTGTGATCCATAATGATTTATCAATGATTAGAGAACCATTTTTAAGATGACACCCTTCTTACATGAGTTTGAAAGTGTGGAGGATTTAATCATAAATTGTTCCATAGAAAAGGAAGTTGCAAAGAGAAGGTCTTTGTGGGTAAGGATTTAGATGGCTAAGAAAAAGAGGAAGTGGGTGGATCCACCATTTCAAGGATCATTTTCACACATTAAGGATCCCATAATGAGGAAAATGATCATGTTGGATAATTCCAATAAATTACTTTCAAATGTACCATCTTCCCCACCAAATGCTCTTGGTCCCTCTACCTCTCAAAGAAATATACCACAAATTCCCCAACATGTTACTCCCCTACAAAAAATAGATCCTTCATCTGGACCTTTGGTTTATTATCCCATAGGACCAAATCAAAATTTTGATGATACAAATATAGTACACATAATGCATCATCCACCCAAGTTTATCATTGAGAGGCCCAATGATGATAGATTGGTCATCAATTTTGAGATAAGTGGACAAATAGTAGATGATATTATAGCTCAAGAATGCATATAATTTATGCAAGATGATCAATTTATTTCCACAAATGAACTCAAAGAATTTATCCTTAAGAATAAAGGTGAGGCACTGCAATTGAATATGCAATACAAGAGCCTCACTGATGAGGGAAAGAAGGAAATAATCACAAAATTTTGGGACAAAGTAAATAAAGAGATGATGTCTATGACCCCTCAAATAGGTAGAGAATTGGTGAGGAGTGTAGGATGTCATCTCTTACCAGGATGGGACATGCCATCTGCTATTGTATTTGACACCATCAGAAGATAAGGGAGAGAAGACCCAAATTTGAATTTAGAGGAGCAAGATGATGCCCTTTACTTTGGGTCTGGTTTCAATCCAAGGCATGAGACCTTGGAAATTTGATTTATTTTCCTAGAGACCAAAAAAAAACCTAAGTAATAAATGATCCTAGTGTGCTCACTATAAATTTTGTTGTCAGAAGACTAGGGGATACTAGTGCCACCCAAGCAACTTCTCTCATAGTAAACACAACCTTATTTAAAAAAGCAATAGTGAGGAAGTTGTAAGGAGATTTGGATAAATCCAATGCCATAAATCTAAAATTACAAGAACAATTAAATATGGCTATGGTATTGCTACCTCCACCATGACCAGTAATTGAGGCCTAGGGATTATATGAAAGGGATAAATTATACCTTGAAGTTAAAATCCTAAAAGAGGAGCTCAAGCAAAGCAATGAAGAGGCCAAAGTAGCCAAGGAGGGAGCGGTAAAGAAAATATCTGATTTAGTTGACAACATTTTATGTTACAAGCTGTCAAACATTTTGATCTAGGTAGAAAAGATGCAGAACAACTACAAAATCTTAAGAGATTCTTATGCTAGTGAAACATAAAAAAAGGTAAACCCTAAGATTTGACCTAAGGGTTTAGGTGCTTTTTCCAAATGTGTTCATTAGAGATTTGAGGTAGTGGGTTTTGATGGATTTGAATAAGGTATGTGATTGAATTATAGCTTGATAGGTGATTCAACCTACCCTTAACCAAATTTGGAAATGTCCTAAGGATGAAATTGAATGATCTAACTAGGCTAATAATAAAAAATATTATTTTTATGCAAATACAAAAGATACAAAAATTCACAAACAAATTCAAACAACAAAATGAGTAGAGCAGGACATTGTGCACCCGTGGTTTAAATATGGGGCTAAAAATGGAGGACAAAAATTCCTAGGGCATGAGTGTCCTTGTAGAGATTTTTTGGATCTATTTTCACAGTCCTTTGATTTTGGATCTAAGCTTCAGATTCCTACATGCAATTTTTTCAAAACACTGTTGAATATTTTTGTAATTGAGTTCTCATGGGTTGAAAATATATAGGGTTTTGAATGTAACAATGAATAAATTATATTCAAGATCCTTTCAATCCTCTTTAAACCTAAATTTTGCACATTCATAAAGAGGAAATTTGTGCCATTTATGGGATTGCCTCAGTCAAACCCTGTGTTAGTGTTTCCACTTCCACAATGGTAATGTCAATGATAAAAATGACAATGGATAGGAAGGAATGATGAAATCACAAAGTATTGCAACTCACCACCCTTTAATGGATTCCATGAAGGAATGAAGTCATGCACATCACCTCAAGGACTTGAACCTTGCTTTCTTGCTTGAATTTCTTGGAGATCTACAAAAGGTTAGCCTTCACAAATAATATGAAAACTAACATAAATAAACTTACATAACAAAATGAATGCTTGGATCTTGAATTACTATAATAAAGCTCTAAAATTCTAATCTTGAATTTCTTGATAGTGCTCTTGATCATAAGTTTAATAATATTTTTTCTTAGGTTTGAAATGATGCAATAACTAGGTATTTATAGGCATTTATTCAATTTCCCAAAAAATAACTCTAGATCCAAATTTAGACATAAATTGTAAATAATAAATTGTCAACATAGACATATTTGAATTTTGAGGTAAAATATGAGGACACTCACACCTAGGGCGTGAGTGTCTTGGACCTATTTTCTAGGACATGTAGTGTTGAGGGAAAGGTATTAGATAAATACAATTGTTTCTCGTTTTCAATTCATCAGTAATTGTTAAAATGGGCCATAGAATGCATAATTTAGGAAATTAAGTACTCAGTTGGGTCCAATGATTTAAGGGGGAGCAAAACATAAGGTGAAAATTTCAAGGGTGACAATTTATGATAGTACATTTAGCCCCCACTTTAGTGAGGGTATGAAGTTACACTCAAACTTGCACTAAAGTAGAAAATATGTCAAGAGGGGTCTGATTATCTAGATGTTGAATAGATTGGATGACTAAGGATCTAGGGGGAGTGTCCAAGCCCCTAGGATCCAAGATCCCATAACAAGACAACATAAGCACAAAGGAACGCATGCATTTATGAAATGTAGTAAGACAACATACATGTTAGAAGACATGAAGCATACATGATGAAAACATATGGCATGATGGAACATGAAGATGATGATGAAATGAAAATAGACATGATGTAAAAATGATGTAAATGCGAAGAAGATGCATAAAATACATACAACAAACACAAGGTTAGTACTAGAGGATTCAAGTCGGTAAGAGACCTCGGTCTTAAATTGTATCAAATACCACACGTCATCCATTGACTAAAAGAATTATCCCATGAGAACTAGCAATTTTTGTTATGCCAAATCTCTCATAAGACACATGGATCCATTGGCTAGCAAGCTACATTATACTAAACACTTATGAAACACATGGATCCATTGGCAAGCAAGGTGTGTTATGCTAGGTGGCCATGTTAAAAGGTGTTCATGACTCACACCATAGAAAAGTTTGATATTTTCTAGGTGAATCACAAATAGGAAGGCACATGGGCTAGTGACTTCTGATGTTCACTAGGTGATTCCCCAAGACAAGGTAAAATGAGAAAAACACTAGGTCTAGTGAATTCTACTATTCACTAGGTGTGTACCCATGACAAAGTAACAAGATGAGAAACATACTAGGTCTAGTGAAGTCCAATATTTGCTAGGTTTGTACCCATGTCAACTTTACCAAGAGTTATACTCCTTGATAAATCTAATAAGGTGCTACAAAATGATCAAAATGTTATGGAAATGCATCACTAAGTTCAATGCTTGTGAACAAAATTTCCAGAGGAGGTGCATAAATGATGATATGGTAAAGCCAAAGCCTCAAGGGTTGTTATAACAACACCACCATAAAAGGTTCTTTCCAAAAATAAAGGGGATTTTATCAATGAAGGGTCACACCTTAGAGAATATCATGCATGAAATCACCACTAAGAGAGGACAAGTCAAGGAATTAAAAGATCATACCTTAGGGAATACTAGCCATAGTATTACCACCAAGGGGAATGTAATAAGCCAAGAAAGGTCACACTCTTAGAGGACATCAAGAAAAATATCACCACCAAGGAGACACCCACATAAATCAATAAGGCCACACTTTGATTAAGGTCACACTTCCTAGGAGATATATGCTATCATTACTAGAAAGGGATCATTCTTATGGAAACAATAAGCTGGGGACTATATTTCCCCCTTAAAATGTTAGTGTACTTTCAACACTAATGTTTTAAGGAGATACAAAGGGATCCCTTGCTAGAAGGAATGCACCTAACATAAGGCTGCCTAAATCCTTGCCTCCAAGTATAGGGAAAAGGCACTGATCCAAATGGAATATGATAATGCATTGCTCCTTGCAAGAAATATGGTTGCATAAAGTCTATTTTATACCCCCATGCATGGTAGTGTGTGTGTTATGCTACTACAAATACCACATGGAAAGGAGAAAACAATTATGCTATTTGTCTCTCGTATGATTAAGTGAAGGTGGTTTTAATGTTTTTGAAGGACAATAGCCAAGAAATCTTTTATTTCTTGTGTGTTAGGCTCTATGAAAACATGAATTCCTTGTTCTTTAACTCCACATCCTTTTCCATTATATCCAAGATGTTTTAAAAGTTCATAACCTCTTCCATAAACAACTTCCATTTCTTTTGAAGAAGGTGGTTTTTCATGATCATCTTCATCATAAGTGGATGTGTAATTTATGTTTTCCTCTTTTCTAGAATTTGTGGATGATTCAGTGATGTATTGTGTTGATATAATTGTAGCTTCTTTCTCTTTCCTTGATTTTTATTGTGTGATATTGTATTCTCCCATGAATGTAGGTGTAAAAACTAACGATTCCCAATCATCAACTAACAACTTTTCCATGGATGAAAGGTGCTCATCTTTGTCCTCAATTTGTAAATGTTCCACTTTTATAGTTGGTTTCAATTTCCTAAGGGGGTTCTTCACTCCTATTTCAGTTCATAAATAATGTTCAGTTTAGGATCAACTTTTATTATGTAAAACTTATTGTTGTATATGTATTTCATTAAACAATGAAGTGTTGAAGGAACTCCATTAATTTCATGAATCCATGGTCTACCCAAGAGAAGAATATATGAAAGAAAATGGGGCATGACATGGATAGGAGTTTTCAATGTAACCTTACTAGCTTTAATAGGTAACATTATCACATCGAGTGGTTGTCTTTCCATGTTATCAAAACCTTTGATTGTCAATTCAATGGGTTCAATTAAAGTTTTTTTTGCTCCAATTCTATCTAAAATATTTACACTACAACCATTAATCCTTAAACCATTATTAATAAGGGTGCACCTAATTGCAACCTTGTTGATAACAACCATTATCATCAAATCATCATTTTGTTTTTGTGTTTCCAAAGGGGGTAATTCATTTTTATGAAAGGTAATATCCACATTACCAAAATTTATCCCCTCAATTATGGCTACTACATCATTTGGTTGCACACTAGGAGGGACAAAAAATTTCTACAAAGTATTTTGAAGCATGCCATGATAAATAGGTGATGTTTGAATCAAATCCCACAAAGAGATCTTAGCAAGAGTGCTATGGAGTTTCTCAACAAGATCATATTATTTACCACTACACTGTTGGATATTAGGTGTAGGTGGGAGGTATGGTTGAGGTAATGGAATGGATGTTGGAGTTTTTTTTGTTTCTTATTGTTTCTAGTGCTATATGTGTGAGCTATAGTATGATAACTTGGTTGCTTCGACACATGATTACTAGTAAGTTAAATTTCAAAGTTTAGGATGTGGTCATGAGGTTTAGGAGGTCCTATATTGAGAGGTGACTTAGGAGGTAAAATAATTAGAGGAATTTTAGGAGGTCCTATAATGAGAGGAATTTTAGGAGGTCCAGTAATTATAAGACTCTTAGGAGGTCCAATAATCAAGGGAGATCTAATGACCAATTTCATGTTCATAACCTCAACATATTTGAATTGTTGTTGATGATCTTCTATCAAGGGGGGATTTGTTGTCACCTTATTGTCTTTTGAAAGAAATGTATCAATGATTTCATCTTATTGCATCATATTGTCTTCCTAAGTAGGAGAAGTATTGGAAGAGAAGCAAACAAGATTCTCATGTTGGTCAGTGGTTGGATCCTCTAACACCAAGATACCTTCTTCACAAGTAGAAGAGGTAGCTGGAGAAGAAAAACTATGATTGTCATGATTTTCCATGATTGTATCCTCTTGCACCAAAAAATACTCACAATTAGGGGAGATGTTGGGAGATGAATGAAGATTAGACATAGTTATGTTAAGAAATGTGTCAATGATTTTATTCTCTTGCGCCAAGATACTCTCGCAATTAGGAGAGATATTGGGAGAATGACTAACATGCTTGTCAATGACTTCATTTCATTTCCCCATATTGTACTCATAAGTAGAGAGAATATAATTATACAATCCATGTGTTACCCTATGAAAACCATATTTTTGAAAAGGAAACATGTTGCTACTAGTCTTATGGATCAAATGATAAAAATCAAATGACTCTATAAACAAAATTGAAAAATAGACACCAGAACTGGACAAAGACATTGAGAGAGCTTTGTCACATAAACAATCCAAAAATAATAGGACAGAGGCACCTAGGGTGTTTGTGTCCTAGACAGGGTTTTAGGAACTTCAAAGTTTGATTGTAAGGGTATTGTTTAGGGTTCCTAGATCTATGTGCAAATAGGCCCGATAGTGATTATTTTTAGATTTTTCTCATTTTATGATTGTGAAGTTAAGAATGAAAATATGCAATTTTTTTGAAAATGAATGATAGTTTTGAAATGCAAAAATAGAATTCAGATAATAGAATCCTACAAAAAATAATAGAAACAAATATTTGAGCCAAATATGAACCAAAAAAAGTAGGACAAAGGCACCCAGGGCACCCATGTCTTAGATAGGGTTTTGGAAAATTCAAAGTTTGACTATCTTTATTATTTTTTAAGGTTCCTAAATCTGTGTGTAGGTAGTTTTGATAGTGAATATTTTTCTAGATTTTTTTGATTTTATGACTATAAAATTAAAAAATGCAAGTGTGCAAATGTGTGAACAATAAATGAAAAAATTTGAATGCAATTTTTAGATCTAAGATGTAATAATTGACTTCTAATATGCACAATTCTAAGAACGATGATTTGATTCAATTTGAAACAAAACTATGCAATTTTTCACTTTTTGACCTAAATGAAAGATGTGATTTGAGTGCAATGAACAATTTCAAACTTTAATGACCTATTGAATGTAATTTGAAAGTAAATATGATCTAAGATGACTAAAACAAACCCTATTGCAACTTATAATGCAATATGATATGCAATTTTTTGAATTCTATGCCTTTTTATGCAAAAATAAAACCCTAAAAAAGAAATGCAAGATAATGATATGAAAAACCTAGATCTAGGGTGAATTATGGAAAAATTTAGAAGGTATATAATGTTAACATGCCAGGTTCACCAAAATGAAACATAGAAAAAGGTAAACCCTAATATTTGACCCTAGGGTTTAGGTGCTTTTTCCAAATGTGTTCATTAGAGATTTGAGGTAGTGGGGGTTTGGTGGATTTGAATAAGGTATGTGATTGACTTACAACTTGATAGGTGAGTCAATTGGGCCTTAACCCAAATTTGTAAATGTCCTAAGGATGGAATGCAATGATCTAAATAGGCTAAGAGTGTAAATTGTTGTTTTGATGCAAATACAAAAGACACAAAAATTCACAGATAAATTTAGAAAACATAAATGAGTAGAGTAGGAAATTGTGCACCTATGGTTCAATCTGGGGCTGAAAATGGAGGACATAGAAGCCTAGGGATTGAGTGTCCTTTTAGATATTTTCTAGATCTATTTTCACATTCCTTTTATTTTGGTTTTGCGCTTTATATTTTTGCCTACAAATATATTGAAACACTATTGGATATTTTTGTAATTGAGTTTTTGTGGATAGTTCTTGTTTCTAGTGCAAAAAACCCCCTCCCAATTCCCCTTATCTATTCCTTATATCTATTTTTTGGTCTACAAACTTATCATTTTTCTCCCTGAGCTCTCTATTTCATCTTGATGATGGATCACAAAGTGCGATCCAAAACATTGATGCAAAAAATTATATAATCAGAATCCAAAAATAATTTAGCATTGTGAATATCTTGTTATTATATTCATACTTCATTACACAATGAAGAGTAGATGGGACTCCCTTCATGGCATGAATCCATAGTCTACCTAGGAGAATGTTGTATGAAAGAGGTCTTGTCATGATATGGATAGGAGTAGGAAAAACCATGGGTCCAACCTCAATGGGTAATGTGATCATTCCTAATGGTTGCTTATTAGCATTGTTAAATCCATCAATATTAACATCATTGGGTTCTATGAGACTTTTGTCCAAACCAATTTTATCTAGAATTTCAATGCTAAAAATACTAAGACCTACTCCATTATCTATGAGAGTATGCCTAACTCTAGTATCATTAATGATCACCTTTATCAATAAGACCCCATGTTTATTTTGGATCTCAAGTGAGGGTAATTCATGTTGAGGGAATGTAATATCCAACTTTGTCACTTGCATACAATCAAGTGAGGTGGCTACATCATTTGGTCTAATAGAAGATGGGATGTCAGCCTTTTGAAAAACCTCTTGGAGCATCCTATTGTATATGGGTGATGTTTTAATCAAATACCAAAAGGATATGTTTGCTTGAGTACGATGAAGTTTCTCAACAAGATCATACTCTTTACCACTATTTTGAGCTTGAATGTTATATGTGTGAGCAATTGTGTGATAACTTGGTTGCTATGACACATTCCTATTAGTGAGTTGCCTTGCAAATTTTAAGATAGCACCTAGAGGTTTCACTTTGTTTTGAGGTGGTCCTATGATTGGGGGTGACTTAGGAGGTTCACTAATTAAAGGAGATCCAATTGTTACTTGTGCGTTCATAACCTCAACTAAGTTACCTACTTGTCAATGATCTTCTATTGAGGGGGGATCTAATGTCAACTTAGCATATTTATCTATGTCATCCATCTTACTATCTATTGAAAGAAATGTATCAATGATTTCATCCTCCCGTTGCATAATATCTTCCCAAGTATGAGAAGTATTGGGGCAAAAACAAACAATATTCTCATGACACTAAATGATTGTATTCTCTAACACCATGGTACCTTCTACACAAGTGGGTAAGGTATAGGGAGAATAAAAATTATGATTGTCATGATTTTCCATGATTGCATCCTCTTGCACCAAAGTGTTCTCACAAGTAGGGAAGATGTTGGGAGGTGAATGAAGATTAAGCAAAGTGGTATTAAGAAACGTGTCAATGATTTCATTTTCTTATGTTAAGATACTCTCACAATTAGGATGAATAGTATGGGAATATCTCCTATGATTATCATGAGTATCAATGGTTGGAATGTTAGAAGCTTTAGTGGATGATCTAGGTGAGATGAAGTCCCTAAGGGAATCATCTAACATGTCAAATTCATCACAATTAAAGGGCTTGGTAAATATAGAATGTGCTTGTGGAAAGAGGTCTAATATAATTAGATTACTATGATTTCCCCAAGTTTAGTAATTAAATTTTAATACATGATTAAGCTATCTAGGGTTAAGAATAGGTTTATAGACCTACTATAGATTTGGAAATTAGGTTACAAACCTGAAAATTGACAGAAAATGTCAATCTATTTCTGAGTTTTGAAACTATTTTTGGAGGACTAGGATGCCCTAGAGCATATGGGTCCTAGTAGGGATTTTTGAAAAGTGTAAATTTCATAGGCTTTAGTAAAAGAGATTAACTATGTTTTTGTTTACAAACCCAAGTTTAACATTGGTTTTGTTACTATTTTGTAAGTTTCTAGATTGTGCAATGTGTTGTAACAACCTAGGTTTTTGAATTTTGCAAGCATGAAACTAATATACCCAAATTATGCAATGCTTCTGAAAATTTAAATAATTGTCCTATAGATTTGATAATTTCCAACACTAAAATGTAACATTTTTTTTTCAAATTTGCAATAAATCAAGAAAAATGACACCCTTCTTGCACATGCAATAACATTGTTTCATAATTTTAAAGCAGACATATGCAAGCATAAATAGAATGAAAGTACAGAGATAGAACATTGTGCAAAGTTTATTTGAAACACCTATAGTAGGACAAGGATACCCAAGGGTGTCTGAGTCCCTGAAAGGGGTTCAAAAAACTAAAAATGTGAATATTTATGTTGTTTAATGTTACTTTCTCTATTTGAAAACATGGTTTTCAGTGACTATTTACCAGATTTTGGTTAGTTTAAAACAAAGTGATTCCAAATGCAAGTGTGCAATAATATTGAATTTTTTTTTGCAATATTAAATGCAATTTCTAGATGTAATCATGTAACAATTGACTGATTATAAGATGCAAAATACTAAAAATGATGATTTGATGCAATCTTGAAACAAAACAATGCAATATTTTTCAATTTAAGATAATGTGATTGAAATAAAAATATACAACAATAAAGGGAAAATTTGAGTACAATTTTCAGATCTAATATACAATAATTGAATGATTTGAAGATGCAAAATTTTGAGAATGATGATTTGATGCAATTTTGAAACACAACTATGCAATTTCTTACTTGTTTTTGACCTAAATGAAAGATGCAATTTACATGCGATGAATAATTTTAGATTTTAACCACTAAGTGAATGCAATTTGAATGTAGATCTGATATAAATATGACTGAAATAAACCCTAATGCAACCTATGATGCAATATGTGATGCAAAAATATTGATTTTTTATGGTTTTATGTTGCAATAATGAAACCCTAAATGAGAAATACAAACAATGCAATGCAAAACCTAGATCTAGGGTGAATTATGGGAAATTTCACAAGGTATATAATGTTAACATACCAAATTCACCAAAATTTAACATATGAAAAAGGGAACCGATGCAGAGGAAATACTACATCAAACTAATCTTGACACTTTGCAAACAAAGAATCATTTCTTTCAATCACTAGGCAAGTCCTAGTTCATCTTAGGCGAAAGACTACAAATATTTGTTGAATATGCTTTATCTAATCCAATCAAGAAACACATACTTGGAATATTATAACTCCCTCACAATTCCTATTTATTTCTTACAACCTTTCATTTCATCAATCAACATAATACAATGCATTATTTCATGAAACCCTCAAACATCTAGGGTTTTATGCCTGTCATCCTACAAAATGAAGCACACAGACTTGCATAACTTGCAAAAATCAAATAATTAAGACCTATCCATTGGATGAGTTGTGTATAGCATAAAAACATACATTCCCACCAATTTTCATCAAATTCCAATGGTGGGAAGTCAAGATATCAATTAATTACACTTGCTGGAAACCCTAGGGCAGATTCAGGCCTGTTGTTACAAAAAATGATATAACTTTTACAAATCCCAATAAAAATCAATCAAAACAATTGAAAAAGAAAGTATATTAAATTCAAAAACTTTCCCAATTCATTTCATATTAAAATATGAAAAGTACAATCCATACAACTTGCTACAACAACCTGCAACTTTCAGAAGAAATAGTCTTCTAGGGCTGCTAATGGAAAAATTGCTATAACTTTCTCATAAATCAATGAAAATTGATAAAAAAAAGAAAAATAAAATGAAAGTAGATTCATGTTCCAATACACTCCAATTGGTTTCAAGTCGATATATGGTTTGTACAATTCATACCACATGAAAGAATAGGTCTGGATGTGAGAAAATACATAGAAAATGCTTGTTTTCATTTACCAAATCTTCAACCACAATGCCTTAAACCAAAAATTAAAGTTTGGAGGGTGTATTTATACATTTTACATCCATCCCAACTATTTACAACCACCTTTTAATTAGTCTATTTTTAAAACACCATTTTTCCACTTTTTGCAAAAGTTGCTTAACAACTTTTTGAGCAACATTGACAACTTTTACATTTTTTGACCAATAAGCCTATAACTCTCCAAAAGTGATCAATATGATCCAAAATGGTCATAAATGACCTTATTAGACCAAACAAATCAAAAAATATATAAAATCAAAATTTGACCAAATTTGACCATATGGCCTAAAGGTGCCCCTGCACCAGGAACCCTAAGTTTAATGCCTAAACCTAGGATCAATTAGCTTCCTTTTTCAAAGGTACATTACAATGAAAATAATCAAGGTGAATAGATTGACTATAAACCATGAAGGTGAGCCAATAATACCTGGATCTGCATTCTTAGGGCCTTGAAAATGGATTAGAAATGATTTGGAATGATTAACCTAATTAGAATATGTTCCCTAATATGTAAATTGCAAGATCTCAACAATAAACAGACAAAAATAATAATTTACAAGTGGATATGAGAAGTACAAAGTGATGTGTACCAGCCCATAAAAGCTTGTTTCAGCCACTGTATAAGGGCATGATCACCATGGGGCATCTACTTCCTTGTAGTGGTGTCCTACTCAACTTTTGGGGTCCTTTGGTGGAAGATCTGAGACTTTCATTTTTTCTTGTAAAGTTGTTGGAATATTGTCAGATAATTTTGTGGGTTAGCTTTTGTGATTTGACAAGATGTATGATAATAATTGTAAGAATGAAAAATGGATTTCTTCAAGATTCTTTCAATCTCCTTTAATCCTTTAACCTACACATTCAAAGAAAGGGGAAATGTTGGGCCATTTAGGGGATTGCCTCAGTCAGCCTCCATGTAAGTGTTTCCACTTCCACAATGGTAATTTCAATGATAGAAATAATAAATGAAAGGAAGGAATGATTAAATAAAAAAGTGCTACAACTCACCACCCTTCAATGGATTCCTTGAAGGACTGAAGTCATGCACATCACTTCAAGGATTTGGAACTTGCTTTGCTTGAATGCTTGAATGCTTGAATGCTTTGGAGACCCACAACAAGGGTTATCCTTCACAAAACCATGAACACATAAACTTGCATACACTTTGACATGATGCTTGGATCTCGAATTGTTGCAAGAAATCTCTGAGATATTTCTCTCGACAATAATGCTTGATCATAAATTCTCCTTTTAATTTCCTTCTAGTTTCAAATGGTGTAAATTCTAGGTATTTATACACTAGTATTCTAGTTTCTCAAAAATTAGATCCTGAAAGTCGACACTTGAAATTTGAATTTTAAATGTTAAAATGCCACCAACAACATGCCCAAAAATGGGTCCTAGCTAAGGGGGGCCCATACGCCCAAGAGTTAATGGGTCCTAGACCAAACTTCTAGGACATTAAGTATTGGGGGTAACACATGAACTGGGTGCATTATTCAATACTTGTAATTTATTGAAAAGTGGTACAAATGGGCTCTAGAATACATAATTTTAGGACTTTAGGGGGTCAATTAGGCTCAATAATTTAGGGAGAGAAAAACATAGTGTGAAATTGTTAAGGGTGACAATTTTCGACACTACATCTTGATTTCATGACTCCCCATTTAGTGTGCTTGGAAAATTTCATGTTTATGATGTAGGAGCATCTAGGGTGTAAGATAAATCTTGCATCCCCAAAAAAATGTCTATTTTTTTTTCTATTTGGTTTGTGTTTTTAATAAGGGATAAAATAACAAGGTTACTATTTTTAGTAAGTTAGCATTTATGCATGTATGGACCTAAAATCTTACATAGAACTCCAAAATGGTGAAATGAAGAAATGATGAAGAAATAACTGCAATACCATTTTCCATTTGTGAGATAACTCAAAAAATAGTTGAAAGTGAAAAGTTTTTATTATAGGTGGAGTTGTGCATGAAGGAAATTTCTATTTCATATTGAGTTTGCATGGAATGTGATATTTTTGGAGGTGAAGTTATATTTTTGCAAGTGCATCTTTTGTATGTGCAATATTAGTGATTATGATAGTTGCTTTAGCAAGTGACTATAGGCTCCTTGTATGTTATCCTTTATATTTATATGCTTGCAGTGAAGAGGATAATGACACATGTAATTTTTTGGTGTCCATCTTTGTGTTCTATAAATATGAGATTGCTTGATAAATTCTAGAAAGAGGGAGTGTTGAACAAAGGTTGTCATTGATGTCAAAGAATATATGGTTAGAGGTGGCACTATCTTTCAAGAATTTAGTGTGGTAACTTTCTATGTTGGTAATTGTACTGTCATATCATTTTGATTTGTAGAGATTTACAAAAATATATGTTACTAGCTATATTGGAGTATCTATGGTCCAAAAGTATGTTGTCTATCAGGAGTTATGTATATACTTACAATATCATGGATTCATTTGTTCACTATGCTAGAACCAATTCGGAAGACCATACTAGAATGTTTCATTTTAGTGTTAGTTCAGTGTTTCTCAGGTCTCCCTTTTGGAGGTGTTGTAGGATCTATGGTTTGAGAGGAGAGTATTTCTACACATGTTCTATATTATTCTAGATTTTTTAGAGAGTATTTTCATTATGCATAAAGATTAAAGTGATAGAAGGTTTTTTGTGTCTGTCTGTCAACCAATTGGTGCCCGAGACCTATGCAATAATGGTTAGTAGTGTACAATACTCAATTAAACTGTGTGGTGTCAAGATAGGACTTGGTTAAAAAAAATTTGGTAGTGCATGATATCATGTTCTTTTGATGGCAACAAAATTTGTTTTTGGACTGATGTATTACATGTTTCATGTAATTTGAATTTAGGCCCACCTTATGTCATTTTGGTTATTTGTAGACCCTTAGCCAACATGGAACAGTGTTAATATAATGTTGAGTATATATTCCTCTATTGCATGGATGTATAGTGTGAATTATAAGCATAAATTATAATTGAAGAGAAGGTGGTGAGTGAATATACAAGGAAACTATCTTTTATGAGCTAGTGTTATTCAATGTGAGTTGCATTTCAAGTGTGTGCTAGTATTAGAAGATCTTAAGAAGTATGGTAAGGTGTCTGAATAAAGTTTAGACTGTTTGTAACATGTATAATCAACATAATTGGTTTGCAAGATTTATCTATGTAATCTAATAGGACCAATATTATACTTGTAGAATTGGTGCTTAGTTCATTGTATGGGGGACTGGTGTCTCCAATAGGTTGATGCTTACAAGGAAAATTCAGGATTGGTGTCTCTGGTAGGTTGGTGCCTACTTCATATTGTAAAATTCACTTGGTGTATTCTGTTGGATGTTGTTGATATGTGGTTGTCATTGATGTCAACACTATTGGCATTAATGTCTTAAATGTTGAGGATATTGAGAAAATTGTAATGGAATAAGTTGTAGGTTGACAGTGATGAAGTGCAGTTCAATATGTTTCTGATCTCAGTACGTTGATGATCAGAGGTCATGGGTTAAAGGGTTTTTTTTTGAGTATATCTACTTTATCCACGTTAAGTTTTAGAGATATGCATGAAGATTTGATCAAGTTATGAAGATTTGTGTTCTGACAATTTTTTTATTGCTTCAGTTGGTGTTCCTAAATGAAGATGATGTGATTCTAGTAAGTTCAGTTGTTGTGGATTTTTCTCTAGTGATTCATGATGTTTTTGGATGTTTCTAGATCATGCTCTATCTATGTTGTACATTTGCATTGATCATTGTGCTAGCGATTGGTGATTTTCTCTTGCGTGTTCATTTTTTTCATGTTCATGGATGACAATATGATGGTAGCATGTTGTGGATCTTTGTGGAATAATTTTTGAAGGTGTTTCATGTTTGAGGATTTTTTTTTGGGTCTTCATTATATTGTGGCTGACATTGGTCGATTCACATTGAAAATTATTTATTGTTTTGGGCCGACAGTTTGTATTCATTTTATTATTTTGTTGAAGCCGACATGTAGCGATGTAATCTCTTGTTGCAGATATATATAAGTGATTTTTTATTCCATTTGATGGAATGAATGGGTATGAAATGTGTGAACAATGTCCTAATCATTCAAAGGAAGTAGAGTGTGAAGAAGAGTGAGTAGAGTGTGAAGAAGTGTTCATGTGCTTAACTAGAATTGTAATCAAGCATTAGCAGATGCTATTCTCTTAGTTCAAAATCTAGTGGATGTAATTCGAATGTTTCTGTAAGATAGTGTGTCTTCCTTTGGGTAGTAAGCCTTGTTGTATTTGAGCAGTGAGCTCTAGGCAGTGTGCTTGAATGCATGTGCATTCCCCATTTATTCTTCTTTATACTTTTAACAGGGTATAATCTTGTGGACTAACCTCCACCATGGTTTTTCCCCTAATAGGGTTTCCACATAAAAAATCTTGGTGTTATGTGTTTTTCTGATGTATTGATGATTTATGCTTTCATGATTATTAATCAGATTTGAGAATAAGGATTAATAAGTTTAATAAGTTTAAATTTATGTGACAATTGATTCACCCCCCCTCTCAGTTGTCTACCCTTGTGTTGCCAACATATTCTTGCTTTGTGAGGATAGATTTGGACAGTAAATCCAAGTAGTTATTCTCACTATGGTTTTTCCCATCTTGGGTTTCCATGTATATCTAGTGTTCTAATGTGTAGATGTGTGTGCTTATGTTGTCACGATTATCAATATCTACTTTGATTCAAGTTTTACGTTTGATATATTTGTTGAATTAAATAATTTTAAATTGATTTGATCTACTAATTCACCCCCGCTCCTAGTACATTGTGTTCCCTTCAAGGAGAAGATAGCCATATTTCCTTTTTCTTTAGCATAGAGGCGAGATAGAGGTTTCAATGGCCATTATTGCCATTTGTAGACTTGCATTTCTAATTTTTTGTATGTATTTTCAGCCCATTTTTTATAATAGTGGTCTTGTGACTAGATAATTGTAATGCACTTGATTGCATGTTTATAATTGATTCTATGAAATTAATATAAAGGTTTCATGATTTGCATGTGCTTGCATGTTATTGCATGTGTTTATTATTGTTTATGTTTGAGGGAGAGTCTTCCTTCATCAAGTGGTATCAAAGAAAGAGTTTTTGAGTGTGTAAACAAATTGTTGAATGTGAGGCAGTTTGCACCAAGACTTGTGGTTGTGGGTCTGTGAGAGAAGTGATCAAAATGCCCCCATAAAGAATCAAGGTGTTGGAAGAAATATTGTAGTACCAAAAGAGGGTTTTAGAACCCTACAAAGATGAGTTCAAGCACTTCAAGAGGAGTTTTGTAGAGGAATGGATATTAGAAGAGGAGATGGAAGTAAAGATAAAGCTGAAGAAGAAGCACAGTTTGAAGAAGAATGAGATGAACTAGAAGATGGTGAACAATTCATATTATTTAAGGTCATCTCCAAGATTGGAAAAGGGTAAGGATTAAAGTTTCTACATATTCTAAAAATATCAATCCAAAAGAATTGATTGATTAGATCAATGACATGGAAGATTACTTTGAGTATAAAGAGATAGAAGATCCTAAGAGGGTCAAATTTACAAAGACCAAATTGAAATTTTGTGCCAATATTTGGTGGAAATAAGTACAACTAGAAAGAAATAGAAGAGGTAAAGAGAAAAACACCAAATGGTGGAGAAGTTAAAGCGATCATTTTTTCTTGTCAATTACGAGTTAGATCTACTAAAAATGATGCAAGGTTTGAAGCAAGCTAGTAAGTCTTTCAAGGATTACTTAGAATAATTCTATAAGGTCATAATCAGAATAGGTCATTCAAAGATCAACAAGGAAAAGGTATCTCATTATATAAATGAGTTGAAACTGGGTATTCAAGAAGAGATGAGTTTGGTCAAAATGGCCACAATAGAAGTTTCTTATCAATTTACCTTGAAGTCAGAAGAGAAGATAAATAGAAGATTTGAAAGTCATCAAAGAGGAAGAGTTCATGGTGGAAGGTCTGGAAGAAGATCTTATAGAGGATGAAATGAAAATAAGAATGAAGAAGTTAGTCCCAGTTGAAACTAAAGAGGAGATAATTCTTATCGCCCTCATGACTAGAACAATGGAAAAAAAAGAGGAAGAGGAAGATCTAGAGGAGGCACTAGGAGAGGAGGCTTCAGAGAAACCTATTTTCAATGCGGAGAAGAAGGGCATCGAGCCTATGGGTTTCCACAACATCAAGGAAGGAAAAATAGAAGACCTGAAGCTAATGCACGGATTGTGCATGTATATGTAGAAGTTGAATATGAGCATTTTGAAGATGCATAATGAGGAGGGACTATGGTCATTAGGAGAGCACTATTGAATGAAGAAAAAGAACCAATTCAAAGGAAGATTTTATTATGCATAATGAGTAAAAATAGAGGTAAATGTTATGATGTTATCATTGATAGTGGTATCATAGATAATCTCATTTTTTAAGAGATGGTTAACAAGTTGCAGCGAGAGAAGAAGAGGCACCCACATTTGTATCAAATTACATGGTTTTAGAAAGACCATAAAGCTTTGGTTAATAAATGATGTTTAGTGAAGTTCAAGATTGGGAGTTACCATGATGAGGTATTGTGTGGCATAATTCCTATGAATACATGTTATTTGTTGCTAGGGAGATTGTGGTAGTTTGATCAACACATTTTCCATGATGGCTATGCTAACACATATTCCCTAACAAAGGATGAAGTTTTTCATAATTTGAAGCCCTTAAAGGAGGTAGGAGAAAGGGTATGTAGTAATTCAAGAGTTTTTTTGTAGATGGTAGGAAATTTTTAGATGGTATGAAGCACGAGCATGTGTGATTTGTGTTGATTCCCAGAGTCAACAAAGAATATGAAGAGGTATCGATAGAAGTTTTAGATCTATTGGGAGAATTATAGGACATTATGTCAGATAATGTACTTGAAGGTTTTCCACCAATGAGGAAGATTAGTCACTAGATGTATTTGATATCAAGAGCTAGTTTTCCAAATAAGATAACCCATATAATGACTCCTATAGATAATGAAGAACTAAATATACAAGTCCATGAGTTGTTGAGGAAAGAATTGATCCAAGAGAGCCTGAGTCCATGTGCGGTACTTGCAATACTACCACCAAAGAAGGATGGAGAGTGGAGAATGTGTAAAGACTCTCAAGCCATTAACAAGATCACAATCAAGTATAGATTTCCCTTGTCGAGGATGGATGATATTATGGATTTCTTGAGTGGATTTGAGTAGTTCACGAAGATTGACTTGAAGAGTGGATATCATCAGATCTGGATCAGAGAGGGAGATGAATGGAAAACAAATTTCAAAACCAAGGAGGGACTATATGAGTGGTTAGTCATGCCATTTGAGCTAACCAATGCATCAAGCACATTCATGTAGCTCATGAACAAGGTATTAAAAGAATGTTTGGGTAAATTTATCATTGTTTATTTGGATGACATTTTAAATTTTAGTAATACATTGGAGGAGCACTTGTTGCATATTCATAGTGTTTTTGAGAATATAAGGAAAGATAAATTGTTGATTAACCTAAAGAAATGTAGTTTTGTAAAGAAGGAGATGATATATCTAGGATTTGTAGTCTCATCTGAGCATCTTAAGATGGACTCGAAGAAAGTAAAGGCTTATCATTGAGTGTCCTACACTAAGGAGTGTTACAAAGGTAAGATCATTTCATGGTTTGGAAAGTTTTTATAGAAAATTTATTAAGAGTTTTAATTTGTTAAAAAAGAAAGTTATAGAGCAACCTATTTTAGCACTTCTATATTTCAATAATGTGTTTTAGGTAGATTGTGATGCTAGTGGCAATGCCATAGGAGCCATTTTGAGTCAAAAAGGTAAGCTTGTTTCTTATTTTAGAGTGAAATTGAATGATGTCAAGAAAAAATATTGTCTATGATTAGGAGTTGTATACAATAGTTCAAGCTTTGAAGAAATGGAGGTACTATTTGTTGCCAAAAGAATTTATTTTGTATATTGAGCATCAAGCTTTACAATAACTTAGTAGTCAAGGGAAGTTGAACCAAAGACACTTAAAATGGGTTGATTTTTTTGCAAAGTTACACATTTATTTTGAAACATAGAAGTGCGAAGTCAAATAGAGTTGTACATGCCTTAAGCAAAAGAAAAAAAATGTTGATAGATATGAAGATAGAAGTTGGGTTCAATAGACTCAAGAATTTATATCCTGAAGATCTAGACTTTGGAAAGGCGTGGAAGGCTTGTTTGGAACCTATTTCTTTGGATAGCACAAGATGGTTGGATTTTATAATCTAGGATGATATGTTGTGTAGAGGAAGCTAGTTGTGTATTCCAAGGAGTTTTATGTGAGAGAACCTAATTAAGGAGAAGCATAGTGGAGGATTGGAAAGACACTTTGGTTGAGATAAGACCATTTCTCTTGTAAATGAGAATTATTATTGGCCATAGTTGCACCAAGATGTGAAGAATTTTGTGCAGAGTTGTAGAGTACGCCAAGTGGCTAAAGGGGTAAGTCATAATACTGGGTTGTATAATCTATTACTGTAGACACGTAAAATGTACCAATTGAACCTATACACCTGATCCTAATTTTACTAAATCCATTTTCTTAATTAAATAAATCAATTTTATCTAATTAAGTCATCATCTCCCTCTAATTAAATAAATCAATTTTATTTCATTAGCTTCTATAATCTCTCTTTAATTAAATAATTCAATTTTTATTTAATTAAATCTCTAAATTCATTCTATTAAATTAAATAAACTAATTCTTATTCGATTTAATCTAACACCATCTTCTTTAATTAAATAAATCAAATCTTTATTTAATTAAGTCTAAATCCATCATTCCTCTCATTTTGATTTAAATTAATCCAAAAATCTAAGTCAAAATGGTCAAATCACCTAACCTCCTCTTAATTAATCAAATCTTGATTAATGCTAACTCTAATCCATGTCCCATCCTCTATCTTTTTCCACTTGCACATGAAAATACATTTAATTAATTTATTAAACCCCTATTTTCTCTCAACATGGCATCAAAGGAGAATATTCTTCCAAATTTGAAATCCCTCCAAGTGGATTTGTCCTTCCAACAAGACATTCATTCCTTCTTACATGTCCTTCTGCATTGAGCCAAGTGGCATTTAAGTCATTATTTTTCCCTCTTACATGTCATTTCACACTATTTTCAAATTCCACCTAATTGCATTTATGGGCACATTTATCAAAATGTGCACATCCTTTTCCCATTCACCTCTTGACAAGTGGCACTTTCCCATTGGTTGAAAGTTAGTCCCACATTGCTTCATTTTGGAAATTTCTCCATCTTGTCTTTCTATAAATAAGAGGCTTCTCTCCTTATTTTGAGCATCCACAATTTGAGCAAATTTACTATACTCAATTTCATCCTCAAGCATCACCCATTTCATCAATTTTATCAAAGTCTTAGCTAAGTTATGTAGGTTTTCATCATGGAGCTCAATTGAATCTTCAATAAAGTGGATCAACCTACATCATTCATGAACAATTCTACATAGGAGTTGGGAAAGGGCCAATTTTCACATCAAATTGGCACCAATTCCCCCATGATATCAAGATTTTTCTTTACATTGAATAGGATTTGATAGCTTTTGTTTATATTTACTCATGTTCTTCATCTCATTTCTTGTTCTTTGCAATTTAAATGGATTTCATGTGGAATCTTGATTCTTACTTGCATTGGATCTAATGATGTGTTTGTTTCTTGTGTTTTGTAGGTATTAGGATTGGGGTTCTACATTTGGCGCTAGAACGAGGAAAGATCTCAAGTTTAAATCATGTTTTTTAACAAAATTCTATGCTTTTCTTTGTTTTTGTGTGTCTACAGGGAACTATGCCACTAGCATTCCAGCGTCGCCATACAACACCGCTACCAGTCCAACGTCGCCATATAGCACTGCTTCAAACTTCAAACCGTGCTGCTTTGTCTTTCCCACCCATAATTCAAATCTTCTAACTCCGCCACTGGGTCAATTTACGGGCGCTGGAATTTCCAAAATTCAAACAACACCATTGGGTGAAACTCCACCATAATCATGCTCTTTGGTTTTATTGCAGAGCATCATTGTTTGACAAACGGTGCCATACAACACTGCTGAACCTCCTCAAACTGCATCGCCTATGCAGACTGTGCCACTGGAGTCAAGTAAAAAGTTTAAATTAGTTCAATTTTGACATGTGCTTTTTCATTTTGATTGCTTAAGGTTGCTAACTGGTTTTTCTAACCTCTATTTTGCTATTCTAATCAATTTTTTCAGGTTGGTCTAATCAAGGTGAAGGAGGAAAATGAGGTTGAAAGTGACACCATGGCATCATTCTCTCATTACATCAAGTGTTTTTGAACACTTTTGCTTTTGTTTAACACTTTTGAAGAATTCATAATCTCTTAAGGATTTTTCATCTTTTATGATCTTAGGATACACTAAACTTCTTTTGGGCTCTAAAAAGAACACTACAAAAGCTTTCAATTTTCGCTACAAAGGGTTAAAAAGAACTTTAGGAAAATCTACTAGATTTTGTTTAAGGTTAACAATTGAACAATCAAAATCGCACATTTCCTTTGGTGCTTAAAAAGAAATCACTTTTTCTTTGAAAGGATAAAATGAACAAGTGCTTGTTTGTTTTGTAATCATTTACCCAAAATAATACCATCAAAAATATGTATGTGCTTCTCTCACACCTCATGGTGATCTTGAGAATCAAAAGGTTTTTTGGTGATCTTAAGTTGGGTAAAGTGATTTCCTCCACATTTAATTTGGGATTAAAATTGAACACATCTTGCAAGTGTGAGTGGAACATATTGCATGTGTTCTCTCTTTGTTTCTCAACAAAGATCGATTGAACTACAGATATGTTTGCTCACTTTTGTTTATCTTAGAGGGCCTACCTTGTGGGAAAAAGTAATCACCCAAGGGAACGACCCAACCGGGAACACGCTAAAGCCAAGTGACTTCCACCCAAGATATAAATGTGGGTACTGGAACAAAGGCTAGTATCACAATGGTCATTTCAACAAGAAGGGAAGCAATGGTCTCTCATTGAATGGATTATCCCCCACAAATGGAATGCCCGCATTAAAACCCTTGTTTATAAAAGGCCAAAATCCTTGATCTATTTGTTGGTGCAAGAACGGTCGTTCTGAAGCCGCCCCACACTTTTATGACTTTTAGTAGAAATGGAAAGTATGCCATGGGAGTTTCATGGGTATTGATGCTTGGTTGCCTTGTATAAGTGAGTGTCATGGAGGGGAGCCAGTGGGGTCAAGCATCTAACCATTCGCTAAAAGTAAGCATAGCTAGACTTGTCCAAGTGGGGATTCAACAAATATAGTCTTTCATATCCATAGGGTTGTGCATGTTCTTGGAATCAAAACACTTTGCTTGATCTTAAACATTGGAAAACATTCAACATGAGCCTCAAATTTCAAACCCTTTAGGAGAAGCAAATAGCCTTGAACAAATTCACATGCTATTTCTTTCCCTTGGGATTCTCATCCTTAGAGGCTTCTAAGTATTTGGATTTATATCTCAATTTTCTCTCACTAAAGTCAACATTAGGGAACTATTGCCTTGGTTTTCTTGATTTCCGTATAATGCACTTTATGGGATGAAATAAAATTAGGACATTGGACATCTAGCTTTAAAAGCTAATCAAGAAAGTGTTTGTGGTAAAATCAATTCATTAATCAAGATGAAATCAATTGAACCCCACACATGTGCTTGCTTATCTTTTGTATTATGGTCTTTTGAGCAAACATTGATCTTTTGGTTTGAACTACTTTTTGGGAAAAGCATGTTCTTCAATACCTTGGTCTTGTAAACAAGGTCCCTCTTAGGTTCATTTAGGATCAAAGCAACCAATCATTTCATCCATCTCAAACATCAGTCAAATCCCATCTCACAAACAACTTTTGAACCATTGGAAAAATCCTTCAAATCAACATCAAAATCTCCTTGTTTGGCTAAGTGTGTGTCGATGAATCCTTCCTCATACACCTATTTAAATTATCATCTTGTGGACAAGTTTATTTCAAGAAAACATCTAACCTCTTGGAGTTTATGAGTTCATTATCAAATCCAAATCAAAAATCCAAATCCAAATCCAAATCCAAATCCAAATCAAATCCAAATCAAATCCAAAATCCAAAATCCAAAAGTCCTAAAGTCTAGTATCCCTCCAAGGTTCCTAAAATCTCAACACCCATATCAATCACCTTTTTCATCCTTCATCTCATCATTGGTCCTAAATCCCTTAGAAGTCAACAAGGTCAAAACAAAAGAGGAACATGGAATATAAACTTGCTCCATATATCATGAGTGATCTAAGTCAACCAAACTATCAAAGCTTTACAAAACCAATGGATTATCAAAACTCACATTTATACAATCCATACATGGTATCATTATCTCCTACAAATCTCAATGGTACAAAAAATGTGAGTATGCCTAATCTAAATTTTGGAACACCTTTCCCTATGGTAGATTTAAATCAAAGTCCAAACTTACAAATCTATCAACCAAACACTCAATTCATGAGTCTTCCACAAAAAAACATCATCCCACCAAATCCATACATATCAAATGTGAATATACCAAATACAAGTTTACCAAACATGAACATTTCAAATCCACACTTGGTAAACTTTGGGATAAATATGTTTGTGAATCATACAAATGTTGTTCAAAGTCCAAACAAAATAATAACGACTCCATGTATTGATCCAAGTCAAGGTAACACCATGCAAAATCAAAGTTACCTAAATCAAGGGAATGTGATTCCCAACCATAACAATGTTCAATTCCAACCTATCATGCCAAATCTAAACATCATCCCAAATTAGAACATTTTCCAAAATCAATTTGTCCATGATCCCATACAAACACCACAAGTGTACATTCCAAATCCACTTGAACAAAATCCAAATCAACTATATCAAGGGTGTCAAGATCAAAATCAAAATCAAATTGCTTCACTTGACAAACTAATTTAATTATTGAGCCAAGAGACATCTTCACTCCAAAATCAATACACTCTACCATTGGTTGAACCATGTCATCAAAGCATTGAGTTGTGTCCACAACAATATCTCCAATGTCAAGAAGTTGAATATCAAGATCAACAACATCAACAACAAACCCAACCTCCACATCTCCAAGATCAATCATCACAAGGTCAATTCAAAGTACAAATCTCACAAGGTAACAAATGAAAATACACACCACTTGGGAAGCCAATTGAATTGGTCATGCAACAATTGGTGTAGGAAAAACTCATCACAATTCCCACCTATGGAAACTATCAAGATCCCTTAGTGAAACCACCATGGTACAATGAAAATCACCTTTGTGATTTTCACAAAATAAAGGGACACACAACATCAAATTGCATTCGACTCAAAAATCTCATCCAAGACCTGATTGATCAAAAAGTAATAACTATTGGGGACAATAATCAGGACTCAACCACTAGCGATAGTATTGACAATCTCTCCACCACAATTGTTGAAAACAATGATCAAGATCTATCCATCAATGAGCACCTTGAAGATGTTTCTACCCCATCCAATGATCAAATCAACATGCATCAAGGGTCATTTTTTGGTCATGATCAAAACCCCTCAACAATATTTGTCCATGATCTATTTCAAGGAGTGTTAGAGTTATTTGATCCTATTAACATAATTCATGACCCATCGACCAATGATCATGTTGAAAATGTCTCTACATCACCTAATGAGTTAGAGAGCATATCTCAAGAATTTATTCCAAAACATGATCAACATCTTTCACCAAAGTATAGCAATGTCCCTTTCAAAGACATATTGACATATTTTGACCTCATGGTTACATATATTGAAGGAATCCTCAACTCAACATTTGATCCCAGTCAAAGATTAAGAGGATATTGAGCCACTTCCCATGCCTAATGAGGATATCCAAGAACCTTTTGTAAGCAATCCACCCTTTGAAATGGACCCATGTCAAGAACTTGATCCAAAGCATGTTGAAAGGAATTCCAAAATTATTCAAGATCAAGAATTTGTATCCCCAAGCTACTACAATGATCTAATGGACACTCTCCTATCTATGCAAGATGATCATATCCACATAACACATACTCCTCCACCTACCCATGGGATGTTTTATTTGGATAGACACGTAGATGATCTTCATTCATAACAAGATTCCTTTACTCCTGACATTATTACACAAAAAGAGCAGGTTTTGATTCTTATAGTCAAACTAAGTTGTCAACATCAGGATCAGATATATCCCAAATTCAGATTGAGGACATCATCCAACATCAAAGGAAAAATTTGAATCAAAGCACGAAGAACATTATCAAAGTAAAAGAATTTGAGAAGCATAATGGAAAAAGAAAATACACATGGATACCAAATAATACAAACAAAGATTATCCCTATCAAACTCCATTAGTCAAAGAAACTATGGGGAAAAATAAAAAAGGGAAAAGTATCCATCAAAGATGTCCACAAAGGAAAAAGTAGGCTTCTCAAGCAACGTACAAAGTATATCAAGCAGTTGGTCCTAATTCCACACACACTTTCATATCCACCCATTATTGCTCATCTTCCCAAGTTTGGAGAGTCAAAGGTTCCAAACTATCAACCAATCCATCTTTTATTCCTAAACACACTCCATCCACGCCTCCATGCATGATATCCAATTCTCACATTGACTAGGTATTGGAAACCACCCTTCATCATAAGGATTCAGAAGGCACTCTATCACAATGTACGCACAAAGACAGAGTTATCTCTAATATCAACAAAGTAGATCAAGAATCTCAAAAGTTGCTTTCAAGTGCATGTATCTTAGAAAAGTAGCTTCTTCAAGAAGGATATCAATGGTACATTATGACATAAGAATATACATCAACACCACAAGGAATTTCAACATGAGCTTAAAATCTTATAGAAAATTCCACAAAAATTAAAAATTAAAAAATTTAAAAAAATAAAAAATCATGAAAATAGTAAAGATAAAAAATTTCCTCCAGTAAAAACCACTTCAGTGGCGCTTTGGACAAGTACCATGATGAAAACTAGAAAATAGGCATTATGTGTAGAATCAAGCATCTTCGTGCGTCGGTTCAGGTGGAAGCATCTCATCCCATCCATAATAAATCCAACATTCCATCCATCTCATCCATAATAAATCCATTCATCCATGAAACATTGATCCAATCCATTTTCATCCATCTGCATCCATTTTCCAAGTTATCTTGATCTTGACAAAGTTTGGTGCACACTTTACACTTGCTTATGGTAAATATCTTGGCATGGGCTATTTTCATTAATCCTATCCTACCCAATGTTATCTGAGCCATGAAAAATTATCCAAATAAATATCTTCTATCTGAACCTATTATCTTATCACAAGATAATCCTTGGCATCCTTTGTGTGCTTACCACATCCATCCATCCACGCACCTATCCAAGCATCCACCCATGAAACTCCATACATTGCTAGACACTGGGGGTAGATATTTACATCTTTCTTTGGGAATAAATCTTGATCTATATCTTCCAAATTATGTGGTGATCTGAACATTGGAAAATGTAAAATAAAATTGGTCAAAGCACTTGTGAGTAAGAATCCAAATCACTAGCCGATGGCATATTTTGACAAGAAGATGTTCTTTATCAATCTTTATATTTCATCGAACATCAATCCAAATAATCAATATCAGTCACATCTAACATCGAATCATTCAAAACACATTTTGTTCTAAATCAAGCTTCACCAATCTTGATCAATCAAATCCAATCAATCCATCATCATCTTGAGAAATCGTTCCCAGTCCTTGTGTTGCTTAACACTATCCTTGCATTGTTGTGTATCCTCAACAATGTCATCATCATCAATCCATCAATCTGATCAATCAACCTTAGCTTGGTTTTCAACAAAATCCCAAAACAAAGCACTAATATCATCATGCATATCCATATCCAAATAGTCAAAATCATGCAAAAAAATCCAAAAACATCCAAAACATATCAAAATCTCAAAAAGTCATAAAAACATCAAAAACATGGAATCTAAACTATGTCGTCTCTGAGCTTAAACATAGGCAAGGCTAATATTTGATTAGCCCCTGAGACACAGAATCCAAAAACATTCATAAAATCTCATAAAACACCTAAATATTTGGAAAACTTGAAAATCAAAACATTTGCAAAATCTCAAAAATACCAAAAATAGCCTCAAAACATTTCAAAAGGATCAAAAAAATTCAAAAAACACAAAAAAATTATCCATCCATCTCATCTCGCTTTCACCCATAATAAACATCACTCATAATAAATCGTCATCACCCTCAACCTTTGGTAAAATAGTCAGAAACAAGTATAGCAGGTTAAAAGTGAAAGCTTAAGCATCAAGGTCTCAAGTCTAGGTTAGTACATAAACAAGTTGGTCAACTCTTTGTTTCAATAGCCTATAATCCAATCAGTCCCAAATCAATCATTTGATAACATCATGTCCTAGGATGTTTAATTCCTACAATGGACATCAACATCAAGCGTCATTGTAGTTTAGTCTTGGCTAGCCATACGAAGAACATTAGCTTGTTTTTTTACTTTATCTTTATCTTTGGACTTATCTTATTTGTGCTCATTTCGATGACCTCTCGATGGTGTCCAAAAAAAAGGTATTTAGAGAGAAAGGAATGGGGAAATGATCATTATCTTTTGTTTGTTGTGCTTGTTGGATGTTCTTGTAATATAACTTGGCGAATATTTGTTTTGTTAGGTGCATCGTAGCAATGTTTTTGTATGTCAAGTGTGAACAAGAATACTCCTATCTGTTTGTCGAGTCAAATTCCATCGCACTAGGTACAATGCCATCCTGGTTCTTTATACCTTGATGCATCATATTTATGTGTGTTATCAAACATAAGGTAAATGGCCCTTTTAAAATCCCAATTCTTGATAAGCAAATCATCATCATCATCATCATTATCATTATCATAAAAGTTGGCTTGTTGGATTCCCTTGTCATTGTCTTATTTCTTCTTACTTCCCTTCGTGCTAACATGTTACCATGACAGTTAATCATAAATCATCATCATTGCATCTATCATGCATCCACAAACTGTCAACATACTGCATAATGCATATCATATCATATAGAAAGCATTAATCATACCACATACATTGTATTTCCATCATTGCATAATATAGATTGGATATTCTAGGCATCTCATAAACCATACATTTATCATCCACTGCATAATCATAAAAGCATCATCATATCATATCATATCATGTGCATCCATATCATCCATGCATCATCATATGATCCATTGCATATAAACATCATAATCATCTCATATATATATCATCAATAATGTAACTGTCATGGTACAAAATCAGCATCAAGTGTGTGTAATATATCAAAATATACATGAGGTTACCCATGGTTGATCACTATCTACATCATCAAATCTGTCTACATCAAACATTTGAGCTGAACTAATCTTGAACCTCTTTGTCATGAGATCAACCCTCAAATTGAACTTTTCACTCGATCTCTCGAGGGGGAATTGTACCAGCATAATTCTTTCGCTAGGGCAGCAGTGGGGCATTCAAAAAAATCAAATAATTTTTTAATTTTGATCAAAACAATTTATTCTTTAAACCAACGCAACGAGTTCATTGCTTCAAAGAGGGGAAAAATGTAGACATGTAAAATGTACCAATTGAACCTATACACCTGATCTTGATTTTACTAACTCCATTCTCTTAATTAAATAAATCAATTTTATCTAATTAAGTCATCATCTCCCTCTGATTAAATAAATCAATTTTATGTAATTAGCTTCTATAGTCTCTCTTTAATTAAATAATTTAATTTTTATTTAATTAAATCTCTAAAGTCATTCTATTAAATTAAATAAACTAATCCTTATTCGATTTAATCTAACACCGTCTTCTTTAATTAAATAAATCAAATCTTTATTTAATTAAGTCTAAATCCATCATTCCTCTCATTTTGATTTAAATTAATCCAAAAATCTAAGTCAAAATGGTCAAATCACCTAACCTCCTCTTAATTAATCAAATCCTAATTAATGCTAACTCTAATCCATGTCCCATCCTCTATCTTTTGCCACTTGCACATGAAAATACATTTAATTAATTTATTAAACCCCTATTTTCTCTCAACATGGCATCAAAGGAGAATATTCTTCCAAATTTGAAATCCCTCCAAGTGGATATTTCCTTCCAACAAGATATTCATTCCTTCTTACATGTCCTTGTGCATTGAGCCAAGTGGCATTTGAGTCATTCTTTTTCCCTCTTACATGTAATTTCACTATTTTCAAATTCCACCTAATTGCATTTATAGGCACATTCATCAAAATGTGCATATCCTTTGCCCATTCACCTCTTGACAAGTGGCACTTGCCTATTGGTTGAAAGTTAGTCCCACATTGCTTCATTTTGGAAATTTCTCCATCTTGTCTTTCTATAAATAAGAGGCTTCTCTCCTCATTTTGAGCATCCACAATTTGAGCAAGTTTTCTATACTCAATTTCATCCTCAAGCATCACCATTTTCATCAATTTTATCAAATTCTTAGCTAGGTTATTCAGGTTTTTCATCATGGAGCTCAATTGAATCTTCAACAAAGTGGATCAACCTTCATCATTCATCAACAAGTCTACATAGGAGTTGGGAAAGGGCCAATTTTCACATCAAATTGGCACCAATTTCCCCATGAGATCAAGAGTTTTCTTTACATTGAATAGGATTTGATAGCTTTTGTTTATATTTACTCATGTTCTTCATCTCATTTCTTGTTCTTTGCAATTTAAATGGATTTCATGGGGAATCTTAATTCTTACTTGCATTGTATCTAATGATGTGTTTGTTTCTTGTGTTTTGCAGGTATTAGGATTGGGGTTCTACAATTACCTGTACCAAAGAGTCCATGAGAGGATATCAGTATGAACTTTGTTCTTGGCTTATCAAGAACAAAAAGAGGACATGACTCGGTATTTGTGGTGGTGGACAAATTTTCAAAGATGGAACATTTCATCTTGTGTCATAAGACTAGTGATGATGTTCACATTGTAGAGTTATTTTTCAAAGATGTGGTTAGACTACATGGTCTACCAAAAATTATAGTCTCAAATCAAGATACGAAATTTGTTGGGTATTTCTAGATAACAATGTGGAAGAAGTTAAAAAATGATTTGAAGTTTAGTTTTGTACACCATCCACAAATTGATAGACAAACAAAGGTGGCAAATAGGAGTTTGAGTAACCTACTAAGATTCTTGGTAGGAGATAAGCCCAAGGGATGGGATTTGGTTTTTCCACATGTAGAGCTTACATACAACAATTTTGTCAATAGGAGTATTAGTAAATTCTCATTCCAAATTGTATATGGGAGTAGTCCAAGAAATTATTTTGAGTTAAGAAATATTGACAAAGGAGATAAGAGTAGTGTTGAGGTTAAATATTTTGCAGAGCACTTGAAGAACTTGCATGAAGAGGTAAGGAGTCATATCCATAAGATGAATTCTTAATACAAGGCTAAGGCAGATTAGAAGTGGAGATATAAGGAATTACAGGTTGGAGATGAAGTTGTGGTTCACCTGACGAAAGAAAGGTTCCCAATGGGAACATATAACAAAATATAAATAAAGAAATTTAGACCATGCAAGATCCTAAAGAATCATGATTCAGGAAATGCCTATGAGATAGAGTTTTCGAGTGGGATAAACATATCTCCTATGCTCAACATTGTTGATTTAACAAAATATCTTGAAGGAGATATGGAGGATGCGCCAATAAAAGAACAATGGAATATTCTGGAACCTACATCGAAGAAGGAGGAGATTGAATACATCTAAGGCCTATTGAAGATTCATCATGGCTATCTAAGGTAGAGGTTGACCATATTGGTTTCCCTCAAAACAATTAAGATGTGACAAGGTCACTTCTAAAATTACCTCGAGTGTCTAATGCAAGAGCAATCTTGCATCCCTAAAAAAAAATTTATTTTGATTTTTTTTTTGGTTTGGGTTTTCAATAAGGGCTAAAAATAGTAGAGTTACTATTTTTAGTAAGTTAGTATTTGTGCATGTATGGACGTGAAATATTACACAAAGCTCCAAAATGGTGAAATAAAACAATGGTGAAGAAATCACTTTAATAATATTTGTAATTTGTGAGATAACTCAAGAAAGAGTCGAAAGTGGAAAGTTGTTATTACAGGTGGAGTTGTGCATGAAGGAAATTTCTATTTCATGTTGAGTTTACATGGAATGTGAGATTTTTGGAGGTGCAATTATATTTTGGAAAGTACAACTTTTGTATGTGCAAGATTATTTATTATGATAGTTGCTTTAGTAGGTGAAGATAGGCACATTGTATGTTATCCTTTCTTTTTGCATGCATGCAGTGAAGAGGATGTTGACACATGACAGTTTTTGGGCATCCATCTTTGTGTTCTATAAATATGATCTTTCTTGAGAAATTATAGAAAGGGGGAGAAGATAGCCAAATTTCCTATTTTTTGTAGTATAGAGAAAATATTGATGTTTCAGTGGCCATTGTTTTCATTCGCAGACTTGCATGTCTAATTTATGCATGTATTTGTAGCCCATTTTCTGTAATAATGATCTTGTGACTAGATCATTGTAATGCACTTGATTTCATTTTTTTAATTGATTCTATGAAAGTAATATAAAGGTTCCATGATTTGCATGTGCTTGCAAGAGCATGTATGCGAGTTGCATGTACTTGCATGTGAGTTGCATGTACTAGAATGAGATTGTATTTTTCTTGAATGTGCTTGCATGTTATTGTATGTGTTGATTCTCGGTGTTTGTGTTGGAGGGAGAGTCTTCCTCCTTCAGTTTCAAATTTTGGAGGGTATTGAGGTATATTCTTGTTTTAAAATTCGTTTGAGCATTATTCTTTGAATTTTTTGTAGGATAATGACTAGAGGAGTGTAGAATCCTCCCATCCCCTTTAATTTTTGAAGTTGATTAGTGTAGAATAGATTTGTATTTAAAATTTCAAAAATGATGAAAATGCCCAATTTTTTGGAAAATGGTGAAAATGTCAATTTTATAGCTTAAGAAGGGTGTTGGTATTTGCAACCAAAGAGTATTTTTAGAGTTTTTATTTTCAAAATTTTAATTTTTGATGAAAATCCCTAGTGGATTTGGGAATTTTCATGTTTTTATGAATTGGAAATATTGGAAAATTTGAAATTTTTGTATGAAAACAATTGAATTTGAATGTTTTGAAATGATAGAATCTCATGAAATGTGATGTTGTGCATTGTGGGAAACTTTCATTGAAATTGAGAAAAATGCATTTTGCATTGATTTTCATGCCACACTCTATGAATGGTGTGGTGAATGTGTTGGAATTTTTTGACAAAGTTGTACTCCATGAAATGTGATAATGTGCAAAATGGGAAAATGTTATTGAAATTGGATGAAACTATAAATTATGCATTGGTTTGTGTGCCTCAACTTGAGTTCAACAAATGTGTTGACTCTAGGATTTAGTCCTTTTCCTTTGTGATTATGGATGGTTTCCTCCATTGGTGGATGTGCCTCAATACAAGTTCTTATGTATTTTATTTTGTTCATGTCAATGAATTTTGTGATATGGATCATCATGTGATGCTTGATTGTCTTTGATATCCTTGTATATATGTGTATACACCTAAAATCGGTCCAGACATTTAATTAATTAAATACTAGTTATTTAATTAATATTTCATCTACTTATAAATAAATTCTTAATTTATTTATATAGTTCATGTCTTCTAATTTTCCAAATCTAAAATCACAATTCTTCTAATTTAATTAAATAAAAAAAATTCTATAAGTTTTCTTTATTTAATTAATTTTCACTAAATCCCAAATTAGGAATTCAAGCACATGTCTACAACTTTTCATGCCACCTCACCAAGGTCACATGAAATTAAATAATTCTAATTTTTAATTAGAATTATCTTCAACAAAATTTCAAACACATGGCTTATTCCTCACACACTTGATTCTCCCACACATTTGGCATTCAAACACATGACTTATTCCTCACACACTTGATTCCCCCATCCATTTGGTATGTTGTCTTTGGTCAAGAGAACATCCTTCTTGATTCAAGCACATGTCTACAACTTTTCATGCCACCTCACCAAGGTCACATGAAATTAAATCTTCAACAAACTTTGAACACATGGTCTTTTTCTCCCACACTTGATTCCCCATCCATTTGGCATGTTGTCTTTGGTTAAGGAAACACCTTCTTTATTCTCTCCATCTCCATCATTCATCCCTCTTGTTCGAATCTGGACCATCGATCACTACCACATCACAAGATGCTTGGAAAAGCCTATAAATACAACCCTTTTCCAATGTATTTTGCATCCACATTTTGAGTAGATTTATCATGCAGGAATAGCTTGGAGCATTGGAGCACTTGGAGTCTTATAGTTAGAATCATGTTTTGCTTTGTAGTTGCATATAGAATCATGTTTTGCTTCATATTTAGCATTGTAGAATCCTATGTTGCTTTATAGTTGCATTTTAGATTAACGTATTCATAGTTAGCATTTGAGCTTATGAAAAATCATCTTAGCTTCATATCATAGCATTTACATTGTGAAATTTAACATCATTTATCCATTTGTCAAATATCTCCATCATCATATTATCATGGCATTCATCACCTAGAACTTAGTTTCTTGCATTTAGAACAACAATCTCATTTTTCAAGTGTCATTCTAACAATTGTAGTGCTCTTATAAAAATATGAGAGCCAAATGGTTTAACGAATCCTTGGAAATAGAGGACAATGAGACGTTCTTAAAAGATTTGTTTAACTGCAATTTAGAGTAGTTTCTTTAATATAATTCATTTCATTAAGGTTTGTGTTGATTTATTTACTTTCCCACATTACAAACACATAAAATGGCGCCCATCGTGGGGCTCAACCCCATTTCTAACAATTTTCTAGAAAAGTTCATGTAAATAGGTTGGATGTGACATTTTAGCACAATCGTTAGTTCTTTCGGCGCATATGATCAATCTTTCGATGCATACATCAACTATTTTAGCACATACAGGGAGTCTTTCAGGGCATTCATCACTTCTTTTAGCACATACGTTACTTCTTTTAGCGCATTCATAAGTTATTTTAGTGCATACATGAGTTATTTTAGCACATAGGGTATATGTTTTAGCACATTGGATTGATGTTTTAGCGCATTGAATGACTGTTCTAGCACATCTGTGTAAATTTGAAAATAATCAAAAAATATGAGAACTAATTTGTGTTTTTTGCTTGTAGGTACTTTTATACACTGGTCAAAGAAAAATTTATCAAACTACTAATGATTTATGTAGGGGTTGGAGACATTTAAATGCTTTCTTTTGGTTAAGATAGGCATCTAGCTTAATTAGAAGGGATAAATAACACCATGTCTTACGTGCTTGATGAATGGTAGGCATATGCTCTCCCCTTAACTGGGTGACCAAAAAGCTAGACCCATTCGCATTTCTTTGCGAGTGTGAGTTGAGTATATTGCATGTGTTCTCTCTTTGTTCACGCAAACAAAGATTGATCAAACTACGGATGTACTTGCTCACTTTTTTTATCCATAGAGTGGCTTGCCTTGTGGGAAAAAGTAATCACCCAAGGGAACAACCCAACCGGTAACACGCTAAATCCAAGTGACTTCCAACCGAGATATAAATATGGATACTTGGGAAAATTTCAAGTATCATGAGGATTTTTCTAACAAGAAGGGAAGCAATGGTCTCTTGTAGCATGGATGATCCCCCACAAACAGAATGCCTATATTAGAACCCTTTTTTGTAGCAAGGCCAAAATCCTTAATCTATTTGTTGGTGCAAGAATAGTTGTTCTGAAGTTGTCCCACATTCTTGCGGCTTTTAGTAGAGATGAAAATTATGCCATGGTAGTTTCATGGGTATTGATGCTTGGCTACCCCGAGAAGTGAGTGTCATGGAGGGGATCCAATGGGGTCAAGCATCTAATCATCTACTATAAGTAAGCACAGCTAGAGTAAAATCTAAGTGGGAATTCAATAAATATAGTCCTACACAGCCTAAGTTGTACATGCTTGATGTGTCTTTACCAATGTGTTTTTGAACCAATTTCAAACAAAGACATCACATGTTAAAAGTGAAAACCATGATTCAGAAAAAAACATTCATTGAAACAACCAAGTCTCTAACTGGAAAATCCAAAAAATCAAACAAACTTCCAACAAATTGTGTCATTTTTCTAGTTCAACTCATCCACTATATTTTCTAGCCATCCATGTAATCTTTTAGTGCATCCAACTATTGTTATAGCACATCTGTGCAAAACTCTGGTACATCCATCCTATGTTCCAGCACATTCAGCCAATCTTTTAGTGCATTTGAGCATTTTTCCAATGCATTTACCCTCTATTATAGTGCATCTGTGCATTTTTTTGGCGCATAGACCCCCTATTTTAGCACATCTAGGCAATATTATAGTGCATCTGTGCAATTTTTTGGTGCATCCGTTCTCTGTTTTAGCACATATGTAAAGTCTTGCAACACATTTGGGCTCTATTTTAGTGCATCCATTAAATGTTAAATCTGAGAGTTAAACTTGTCCCCTGTTTCACAGTTTGAACCATAATTCAAAATCTTTTTCAATCTAGAATCATCCCTCAGGTACAACAGAGTCTAAACATGTGCTTTATCAAATTATTTCATGAAAGATTAAAATCTGGAAACCAAAGCCCAAGGTTCTTAGTCCAAAAGCTCATAAAAAACGTATCTCAACACTCTACGAATTTAGAGAAAGATTGGTCTTCAATTTCTACAAAAGAGCTTCCAAGAACAATCCCAACTTGTATTCATTTTACTATTGTCAAAATCCAAGAATTTTCCACCGATTTGAGCATCTCGTATAGGAAGAAAATTTGTCTCCTATTTCTTAGTTTGAACCAAAATTTAGAATCTTCTTCAAAGTCCCTAATCATTCCTTAGGTACCATAGAGTCTAAGCTTGTTAAAATTGACCTCTACAAGTGGAATTATCCAGCCTAAACAAAGATCTAACATCTCAAAGTGCCAAAATAATCAAACTTATCACACCTTTGATTATTAAGCCTAGTTTCATCATCAGGATTTATCATCCTTTGATCACAAAATGAAGCTATATAATCAAATCAAACTTAGTCTCATTAGAATTTGTCATTCTATTTGACTTAGTTGTAATCCTTGGTACTCTTTTAAACTTGATCGAAGTTTAGTCAAAACTATAACACTTGTATGCCCATTCAAACAAGGTTACAAAAACAAAAACTCAAGGAAAAAAGGACGTAAAAATCAAAACATTGAGACTCCAACCATTGAAACTCCAATCATTGAGACTCAAAACATCGAAAATCAAAACAGTGAGATGCAAAACACCATGGTGGAAGCTAAAGAGAATCCCTTCCATGGAATCCACAACAATGAAGGGGACGAAATAACTGAGGAGGATATCCAAAATGCTGAACAAGATCCCAACTTCCACAAATGCTTAGAAAATATTTTTGAATGAAATGAGGAAAAGTACCTCCTTATGCTAGCCAAACAAGGTGTCAAATTACTTGAGGACTTTGATGTGAATCAATTGAAAGCACCTCCAAAACAACTTGAAAAAGAAACCGAACAAGTGCTTTCCCTAACTCACCAAATGAAGAACCTTCAACAACAAATTCTCAATATGCAAAGGGAAACCTCAAAACGATACTTGATCCAAGATATTTTTCCATATCCATTTGATCAAAGTATTCACATGGTTCCCTTTCCCAAACATTGTGAATTCCCAAATTATGACAAATACAATGGAAAAACTGATCCGATAGACCATGTGAGGGAATTTAGAACCATGAGTCTTGAATTTGCATATGAAGAAGCATACTTGATGAGATTATTTCCTTGAAAACTAGGTGGACAATGTCCTTAATGATTCTCCAAACTCACACCAATTAACACCTTTGAAGAATTGGTCAACAAGTTCATCGCCCAATATTCTTACAACGTCCAACATGACATCACCATGAAAGACCTTTGCAACTTGAAACAAAAGAAGGGTGAATTGTTCCTCATATTCTTGCAAAAATGGAGAAGGTTATTTGCACAATACTCTTTCCCCGTACCTAAAAAAGAAAAGATTGAAATCTTCATCAATAACCTAAATGACAAGATGAGTTATATATTGGAATTGCAATGTCCACCAACCTTTGAAAAATTGATTGAAAACGGAATAAAAATCAAAGAATCTCTAGTCAAGAGAGGAGTCATCAAGATTTACAATGAAAACAACTCATCAAACTCCTCCAACAATTACAATAGTGGTGAAAAACACAAGTTTTGGAAAAGGAAAAAGAATGTTGGAAATAACGATGGTGCGGTTGAAACTCAAATGTGAAACTTTTCTTCAACTTAACCACAGCTGCAACCAAAAAAAATCAGAATAACCATCCATCCAACAACCAAACCAACAACCAAAAGAACAACCAGAATGTCAACCAAAGCAACATTCAAGGTAATGCTAGATCAAGAATTCCATCATATCGCACATCCTCCAATTAGAAAAGGTTCACACCTTTAGGACAATCACCAGAATCATCATTGAAGGAACTTCTCAAAGCTAAAGTCATAACGTTACCAAATCGAAGAAATTGGGAGCCACAAGTTAAGCCTCCATGGTGGAATGAATCCCATTACTGTGAGTTTCATTGAAATAAGGGACACAAAATCAATGACTGCGTGCAATTGAAACACTTGATACAAGACTTGATTGACAACAAGACCATATTTGTAGAAGGACTCCAAACAAACAATGATCATGGAGCATTCAAAAACCCTCTACCGAACTATGAAAAGGGGGAGTCATCATCAAACACCAAAGGAAAAAATGTGAACTACGTGTATGACACCACCATTCTGCATATTGAGGTGGGTGATGATCAAACCCATAACAAACCAGATCTTGTTGCAATGGATAACCCAGTAACCGACAACATCATTGAACATGAAAAAAGCATCATTGCAATTGAAGATCATCACCACAAAATTGACACATCACATCAAATCAATGACCTTGTGCCCATAAATCTGATCACTAACATCGCTGCAAATGACAATCAAATCAATGTTATCAAAATCACAGAAAAATAAAACAATTCACCCGTCAATGCAATCATAAGAGGACAAGCCAAGGTAACATTGAAAGGAGCTACCCCTTCCATGTCCAAATCAGTTGCTATCCCTGCAACTCAATATAACATAGTTGATCAGTTGTAGAAAATACCAGCACAAATATCCATCTTAGAATTGCTCAAAATCTCACCAGTGCATAAAGAAATCCTGGAACAAGCTCTAGTTTCCACCACAGTACCAAACAACTTGGAAGTTTTCCAATTCCAAGCTATGGTGGGAAACTTAACTATGTTGCATTGCTTATCATTTTTCGAACACAATGATGTATCTATCAACCATCCATACAACACCTCCCCCCACATTGAGTTTTTAATCCACAAACATCACGTTAAACATGTTCTAATAGATGGAGGAGTTGGCCTGAATATTTGTACTCTAAAACTTGTCCGTGCACTCAGATATTCTAAAAATGTTATTGATCCTAGAAGGAAAATCACAATAAAAGCATATGATAATGAGGAGAGATCTTCACAAGGGTTGATAGTGCTACCTGTTCAAGTGGGGCCAGTTGTCATAGATATAGTATTCCAAGTATTAGATAAGGAGCTAACATATAACATACTCTTGGGATGTCCTTGGATACATGAGATGCAAGCAGTGTCATCCACATATCACCAGTGTTTGAAGTTCCCTTTCAATGGGTAGGAAATCACTATTGCAGCTGACTCAAACAACCCCCAATATTGTAACACCCTCAAGATGACCCAAGACACTTTTGTGCCACACAATAGGGAAGCTACAACTTCTAGTTCATCCAATAATGAAAGACAACTGAATTCCTTGTCAAAGTGGGTTGAGAAGAAAGACCAGTCAAAAGACAAGGGCATCAGCGAGTCTCCTTCATCAAATCATGACATTCAACTCGGTTTCTTATCAAAACAAGTTGAAAAGATCCAATTAAAAGACAGAGGCATGGGGGAATACTCATTTGAGCAATCATTATGTTTATCACAACTTTCCTCTTCTCCTAAATCATATGGGCAGCCATCAACATCAAGACAACAATCATCGCAACCCAACACGCTATTTGATGGAACCTTTGTAAGAGCAAGAACATTAGTGGATGAGTTAGATGACAAAGAGGTTTTAAATTGGTAATACAAAGACGAAGACTCATCACAAGCATCCACCTCAAGTGTAGCAATATGGAAAAGGAAAGACAATCCTAGAAAAGATGGGACATGAGGGAAAAGGTCCTATCGGTAAGAGGAAAGAAGGCATCATACAACTGATACAACCTATCACAATGCAAGCCAAGGATAAAATAGGATTGGGATATAAAGAAGAATCAAGAGTAGAAACCAGACAACAAGTTGTTGAAAGAATCCTCCAACTACAAGCTAGTGATGATCATGAAACAGATTCAAATGAATATGAGTGGGATTCGCTATCCGAAGAGTCTTTTCACAATAATGAAATTGATGTGGTACAAAAGTATACACCCATATGTGAGGGGGGTCAAGGTTCAGGTTATAGACTGCTTGAAATAGAATCACAACATATTGATGACTCCAACGAAGATGATCAGACTTAGAGCGAAATGAATAATTTGGAGGAGAGTTACTTTATAGACATTGAATTCACTATTTGAAAATCCAAAGACATTACCATTGGGACCCTCACGGTCTCTAACTTTAGCCAATCCAATGATTCCTTACCCCTAGTACATCCCGAACTCACAGATTGGGATCAAACTGAGCCGTCTGATATTCCCATCTTTTCAAATGATGATGCCATTGTCAACTGCCTCTGTTTCACCAATCTCGAAAAAAATTCCACCTTTGAAAATCGTAATGAAGCTTCCAACTAGGAGAGTGTCAAATTTTCTAGCTGCAAAATGAATAATACAGGGAATAGATCTGATGGTGAAAACCATTCAATGGCAGTAACAGATCTAGAAAAGGTAAAAATAAAGAGTGTATCCAATGGCGAAAACCTCTCTGAGGCGCTGAAGGATGGAAGATTTGACAAACTCCCTAAACACTTTCAAGAGTGATCTAAAGTATTGATTGAACCCACTCAGTATATCAATATTGGCAATGAAGAAATAGTAAATATTGTCCATCTAGTAGAATCCTTGACAGATCAAGAAAAACTGAACTTCATCAAATTCTTCACAGAAAGACAAGTCATTTTTTCTTGGTCATATGCTGGCATGCTAGGGATTGATCCAAAATTCATCATGCATCACTTATCACTACCAGCAGGGGTAAAACCGGTCAAGAAAAAGTTAAGGAAAATGCATCTACATATTGCCATATTAGTAAATGTAGAATTGAAGAAGTTATTAGATGTTGGATTCATTAGACCAATTGGCTATGTCGAATGGATATCAAACATTGTCATTGTTTCAAAACTAGATAAGAGCATTAGAATATGCACATATTTCAGGGATCTTCACAAGGCTTGCCCAAAAGATGACTTTCCCTTACCCAACATTGACATCATTGTAGACCTAACAATAGGCCATGGCATGTTGTCACTCATGGGTGGTTTTTCTGGCTATAATCAAATCAAAATTGCACCTAAGGATCAAGATAAAATATCCTTCATGTGTTCATGGGGAACCTTTTGTTAGAATGTCATGCCATTCGGCTTGAAGAACACAAGAGAAAATTATCAACATTCCATGATGACAATATTTCATGATATGATGCACACCTTCATGGAAGACTATGTGGATGATCTATTAGCCAAATCATACACTAGAGAAGGACGCCTAGAGATCCTAGATAAAATCTTCACTAGACTGGAAAAGTTTAATGTAAGATTGAAACCAAAGAAATGTGTGTTTGGGGTGACTTCAACAAACTCTTGGAATATATAGTTTCATAAAACGACGTTGAGGTAGATCCTGCAAAATTCAAAGCCATCATGGAAATGCAACCACCCAAGAACATCAGTCAGCTTAGATCCCTGCAAGGGAGATTCCAATCAATCTGAAGATTTATCTCATAACTTGTATACAAGACCCATCCTTTTACTCACTTGCTACATAAGAATGTATCTTTCTGATGGGATGAGAAATGTGAAGAGGCCTTCAACCAATTAAAACAATATTTGATGAGTCCACTTGTCTTAATACCACTAGCAGAAGGAAAGCCACTTTTATTGTACATAGCAACAACTAAGATATCATTGGGAGCCTTGTTAGCATAGGAGGATTCAATAGGAAAAGGAAGGGAAATTTACTATATCAGTAAAACCTAAAATGGCTATGAAGTCAATTACACCTTGATTGAAAAAGCTTGTTTGGCAGTGGTGTTCGCTACCCAACAATTACAACACTACATGCTAACTCATACCATCAAGTTAATAGCCAAGATAGATCCACTAGAATACCTTCTTAGCAAAGCTAATCTAACCAGAAGACTAGCTAAGTGGGTCATGATCCTGAGTGAATTTGACATCCAATATGTTGATAGGAAGGCAATCAAAGGACAAGCAATTGTAGATCAGTTAGGTGAAGCACCATTGCAAGAAAATCATCTAATGAACATTGAGTTTCTAGATGTTGATGTCCTAATGGTATCGGCACAACAAGGGGTCTTGTACTTTGATGGCTCTTATACACAACATGGATCAGGTGTCAGAATCTTGTTCATCTCACCACAAGGACATACCATTCCCAAATCCTATAGACTAATGTTTTCTTGCACCAACAACACAGTTGAATATGAAGCATTGATCATTGGAATCAAAGTAGTGGTTGAGTGGAAAATCACAAAGTTACATGTCTATGGGGATTCATAACTGGTCATTAATCAGGTAAACAATGATTATCAAACAAAGGACAAAAATTTGATGCCTTATAAAAGAATGGTTCATGACTTCAAAAAGTATTTTGTGGAAATAATATTTGAGTAGATTCCTAGAAGTGACAACAAAGTTGTTGATGTCATGAAAACCATTGCTTCTCTCTTATAGATTCCTGAGCAATGAGCCCGTTATGAGTTCATGGTGGAACAACTATTCAACCCATCATATGACAACCCATAATCCCAAGTCATCTACCATCTAATAGAGGTTGATGCTTCCATCTATGGGACAATTTATAATTACCTAAAATACAATACCCTCCCACCTGACCTTTCTCAAAATAAAAAATAAAACTTCATTCGTGAAGTTTCCTGACATGCCCTTATCATGGATGTCCTTTATCAACGAGGTCTTGATGAAACTCTCCTCTGATGTATAGAACGTGATGAGTCTGAATTTTTTTTACAAGAGGTTCATGAAGGTGTTTGTGGAACTCATTTGAGTGGTTTAACCTTAGCAAAGAAACTCCTTTGTTTGGGATATTACTGGCTGACTATGGAGAGGGATTCATTTTAGTTCATCAAGAAATTCCAAAAGTGTTAGATTCATGTCAATCTCATCCATGCACCAACACAAGAACTTCAACCTTTTGTAGCAACATGGCCCTTTGTTAGTGGGGACTAGATCTCATAGGGAAGATTCATCCATCTTCATCCAACAGACATAAGTTTATCATCATAGCCACATAATACTTCACAAATTGGATTGAACTAGTTCCCTCAACCACCATCACAGGAAATAAAATCTCATCATTCATCTTGAATTATATCATTTGTCGATATAGCATCCCTCAATCCATTATCACGGACAACTACAAACCATTCAAAAATTAGGATGTCCAATAACTCTATGAGAAGTTCCATATACAACATCGGTTTTCTAAACCATACTATCCCCAAGGAAATGACCAAGAAAAGGAATCAAACAAGACTATCCTGAAAAATCTTGAAGAAAACTATCAATGAGGTTGGACATGATTGGCATGTTCAATTGAACCCTGCTTTATGGGCTTATAGAACCAATATCTGAACCCTAATAGGAGCTACACCCTACGCTCTAGTTTATGGATCATAGGCCATTCTACCCATTGAGGTGGAAATAGCATCTCTTCCGGTATCACTGAAAGGGATCATATCCGAGGAGGATTATAGAGTGTCTAGGTTGCAAGAATTGGAATTGTTAGATGAGCATCGTCAACAAGCAGTTGATCACTTGAAATCCTATTATCAGAGAATATATAGGAGCTACAAACATAGAGTCAAACCAGGAACCTTTCAGGTGGGTGACTTCATCCTAAAAGAAAATCCTCGTAACCAATAGGATAGAGAGAATGGGAAATTTGAACCTAATTGGCTAGGTCTCTTTGTAGTGGTATTAGTCTTTAGATTAGGAGCATATCAATCGTCCACACTTGAAGGGGATTTGTTTGATGAACCCCTCAATAGCCTGCATCTCAGGAAGTTCTACACCTAAATCATCTAGTGCATAAGAAAAATTCCTGCAAAAATACAAAAACATTAGAAAATGTCCTGAAAAATGGTTGCCTTGATGAAAACCTGGCAAATAGGCATCATGGGAACAACAAAAAATGAAAAAAGAGAAAAATACAAAAAAAAGTGAAAAATCAAAAAATCAAAAAAATCATAAAACCTAAAAAAGTGCAATAAAAGCAAGTAGTGAAAACCTGGAAACAAGCGCTATTTGTGATAGGTTATATTTTCCATCTATTTTAGCATGTCGTCTATTCACTTTCACCATCCATCTGCATATCATCAAAAAGCTCCATGTACATATCTTGGCATTGCAGTCGTGTCTCACCCTAGACTGGAGGCAGAAATCCTGGACCCACTGGGGTCAAATAAACTTTGAGCTTGAACCAATAGACAAACAATAGTAGAGAAAACACAACAAACATGATCATAGTGCAACCAAACATTGAACATCAAACACCATTAGAAATACATCAACCATCCAAAATAAAAACAACCAAATCAATCAAACCAAAAGCATGCTTTAAATGGATGATGTTCCTTCTAAATCATGGGTTTATCATGTCAAACACAAATGTTCAAATTGTTGTACTTTGATTTTTTCTATCATATCTCTGGAGCACCTCGATGATGTATTGAACCAGAGGAGCCAGGAAGGAGTATGATTTTTCTTTTTCTGTTGTCTATGCGTTAATCATTATTAAGTTGTGCAAATTGTCGTGGGACGTGCTCTACCAAGTATCACTAATGACATTTCAAATTTGCATAGGAAAACAATTAACTCTTCTTTATTTACACAGGTAATGCTCAGGTCATCTTGGTTTAATTATACCTAGATTCTTGTGTTAACAAGTTCAATATCAAAAATCATGGAAGTAGTACTCACGTCATCATGGTCTAAATATGCCATCAATGCTTGTACTCACTTTCAACATTATAAAGGCTCAATGATGATAAAAAGCATGAAAAATCAGATGTTACAATTGTTGGAGTTAAAATGACACTAAGAGGGGGGGGTGAATCAGTGTCTTAATAGATTTGACCAATTTTTAAAAATTCATAAACATAGCTCAGATTTGATCTCAATATTACTCTGATTAATGAATTCATGATTTTGAATGTAATCATTCATAAACAGAATTGAGAAAAGTAATAATCCCAACAGTGAACTGAAACAACAACAACACTGTAAAGCAGTGAGCCCATAGAAGAACAAAGAGACACAAGATTTTTCCGAGTGGAAAACCCTCCTAGGGTATAAAAACCACTCCCAAAATGCCTTGCTGGCTTAACTTTAAAACAACTGTTCACAATGCCTTATAGGCTGATTTTTTAGCACCCATTCAAGGAGCACCAACCCCTCGTTTAGAGATATCTATCTCAAGGAGTACCAACCCCTCAAATTATGTTTTGAACAATAATAATAACTTAGAGGATTTCTCTATTTTCAGTTAAGCTCATAACTCTATGTTTTCTCATCTACAGAATACCCTAAGGATTCAATAATTGAATCCTTAAAATATTACATAGAAAAGATTATTATAATATATCTCTGCATCTTTGTTTTTCAGATTTTTAATATAGAGTATTTCAATACATTTTTGATACAGCCAAAGAACAATCTTCCAGAATTACCACTAGAGAGGTTTTCCTGTTTTCAACACTGGTTTTTATATACGTTCAAAGTATGTCTATCATAAAGAAGTCTTCAAAATGCATTTTTCACATGAAACTGAAACTCTCTTCCTAATTTTAGAATATGAAGTTGAATAATGATAATCTGTGGATGATGGTAAAAATCATGAGTAACGCCTGTCTAGAGGGCTGCTATTTCTGCGCTGAATCAAGAGATTTCAAATTGTAACTGATAGATTTTCATCAGAACAACGACTACCCACCAGCTGAGAACCATAACCTCCCAATTCTCAGAGAATATTTTTCCATGTAACCATTCTGAGATTCAATGTCAACCAATGATGTCGGCCTGCAACTATACTTAGAAATTCACATGTCGGCTACAGTGTTTGAGTCTTCGATAATCATTCGTTGAGACATCCAGATAGTTCTGCCAAAAGAAATTAAATCGCCAGACATTCCTCTTAGTTATCGTATTCTCGATGACCCATCAGAGTTGGGGAGAAGTCATAATGAATACATTATGTCACGCCGAGATCCATGTGTTATGTTCTTTCCAATCGCTGAGACATAAGCAAGTTTCTCACCGAGATCCCCTTTTCATTTCATTCACTATTGCTGTAACCTTTTGATGTCAGAGAGACATCTTGTAGACAAGTATTTGTTTTTCCGAGAGCCCCTGTGAACAAACATGTCACCGTGACAATTCAATACCTATGTCGAAGGAAACTTTATCGCTGTCAGTCATCCCTCTGTTTGTCGCTGTGACATTCTGCTATCGGGGAGACGTTATGTTAATTTCATTATGTTTCACCAAAAGGCTTTATCCATTATGATTTGCTGTAACATAATGGTTTTCTCGCCGATGCATCCTTCTATCTTATGAGTGTCGCTATAGCATACCGTCATTAGGGAGACCTCTCGTAGAATGCTTGAGTCATACTGAAAGTCACCAACCATCTTGTGTGTCACTGAGAAAAGACTGATCCTATGCTGACAAAGTCCTTTTGTGTTCCATCGGCGAGACTGGAGGTCACTCGCCAAGACCTCATGCTGAAAACCCCAACTCTTACCGAGATGTATTCCTTTATGTTGTTGGTCAGTATAAGAAATCAAACTCGCCAAGACCTTTCTTCGATGCACATGAGTCATACCAAAATGTTCTTTTTTTTTTATGCATCGCCGAGACATATCAATGTCGGGGAGACCTCTCGGAGAGCACACTATGTCATACCAAAAATATTTTTGCACAAGTCAGTAAGACACCACGAAATCGCTATGACATTTCATTGAAGCCACAACCTTTTCCAATAAGACCTTTCGGTGCATGGTCGGTGAGACAATATGTCTTCGGTGAGACCACATACGAAAAACAACACTCTTGCTGATATGTTCCTTTTCCTTTGGTTGGTGAGACAATGATGAGTTCACTAAGACATTATATCAATGCTGCAACTCTTGCCGATATATTCTTACTTGTGCCAGTCGCCAAGACACAAAGCGCTCGATGAAACAACATGTCGATAGGGATTTCTTACGCCGATGAACCTCCTTATGTATTAGTTGGTGAGAACCGACTCATTCGGTAAGACCTCTCAGCGGTGAGAAATACTTATGCCAATAGACCTTTCCTCTATCACCAAGACCACTTGAATGTCATGCCGATAGATACCCAAAGGTGAATTTTGTCATCAAGGACAAACCAATCAAAACACAACTGAGAACCAACAAACTCCCCCTTTTTCCTTGATGGAAAAACACAAATGACTCTCCCCCTTTTTACCTCAATGACATAGATAGAAGAGAAGAACGTGCATTGCCATGAATCACAACTGAGAAGCTAACCAAAATATCATGAGAAACAGCTACAAAAAAAACTAACAGTGCAACAACCAAGATTTTCGGAGAGTTGTAAGTGAATCAAAATATATAACATGCTCCCCCTAAGCCAATGCTTGTAAAATTAGAGAAGTAAAGATTGAGAGATAACTCCCAATCGAAGTCTCAACCTTTCAAATGACTCTTTTGCTAAGGGCTTAGTAAAAATATCAGCCACCTGATCTTGTGATCCAACAAAATGTAAACATACTTCCTTAGCCAATACCTTTTCTCGCAGAAAATGAAAATTGATAGCAATATGTTTAGTTTGAGAGTGCATAATAGGATTTTTGGAGATATTTATTGCACTTGTGTTATCATAGAGAATTGAAACAGGTTTAGGAACTTCAATACCCATATCAGATAGAGTTTGACTCATCCAAAGAACTTGAGTACAACATGAAGTGGCAGTAATGTACTCTGCTTCAGTAGTAGAAAGAGAAACAAATACTTGTTTCTTGTTGTGCCATGCCACTAAACGATCACCAAGAAAAAATGCAGCACCACTGGTGCTTTTCCTATCATCCAAACAACCAACCTAGTCAACATCAATATAAGCAATCAAAGAGAAATCATTGCTTCTAGGATACCAAAGTTCATAAGGAGTGTGTTTAGATTTCACCCTAAGTTGCACTCTATTCAAAATGTATACAGCTATATGAACAAGTTCTTTCCAATACATATCAGACAACTTAGCTTCATCTAGCATGGTTCTAGCCATTTCTTTTATAGTTCTATTCTTATGTTCAACTATCCCATTTTGTTGAGGTGTTTTTGTTGCAACATACTGTCTTTTAATGCCGTGTTGTTCACAATAATCAATAAACTCTTGAGAAGTGAACTCACATCCTTTGTCAGATCACAGACATTTAAGTTTTAAATCAGATTCCTTCTCAACCAATTTACGAAAGCTTTTGAATCTTCCAAAGGCTTCTGATTTGTGCTTAAGAAAAGTGACCCATATCATTCTAGTATAATCATCCACAAACAACATAAAGTACCTTTCACCATTAATAGACCCTGTTCTGGTTGGTCCACATAAATCAGTATGCACAAGCTGTAAAGGTTTTGATGAAGAATGTTCTTTTGTTTTGAAGTTGATTTTAGTCTGTTTACCACTTAAACATTCTTTGCACACAGAGTTTTTTGGCTTGCTAAGAACTGGTAGACCTCTAACATTCTAATTTTTACTAATTCTAACCAGATTTTCAAATTTTATGTGTCCTAATATTTTATGCCATAACCAATTCTCTTCAATTTGTCCCATTAGACACATACCTTGATTATTGTCATTGCTTGATGTGTCTAGAAGATTGTACACATTTCCTTTTGTCCTCCTTCCAGCTGCAATGGCCTTTCCAAGCTTGTTCTTAATCTCACATCCATGCGAAGTGAAAAGAACATGATAACCACTATCATAGATTTGACTAACACTTAGAAGATTGTGCTTGAGACCTTCCACATAGTACACATTATAGATAGGAGTGTCTTCATTCAGAAGAAGTGAACCTCTACCTTTAATTTGAATACTAGAGTTATCACCAAACTTAACATATCCACCTACATAATCTTCAAGATTTATAAACTTATCCTTGTTGCTAGTCATATGGTTAGAACATCCACTGTCCAAGACCCATAAGTCCTTTTTCTTGGAATGAAAAGCAGTTTGAACCAACATAGTTTGCTCAATGTTGTTAACAGTCTTAGGTTTCCAAACCTTTTTAATTTTCTATTGTTTTGATTGCAGATTAGTTCTGCATTGTTTGACATAATGTCCCAAAGCATTGCATTTAAAACATCTGATCTGTCTAAAAAAACCATAGTGTTTCCTAAGACCAAACCTGGGTATTCTAGGATTCATAAGCCTGCAAGTGCTCACCTTATGGCCAAATTTTTTGCAGAAAAAATAATAACCATAGAAGAAAGGATTGACTTTGTATGAAGATCTATTACATCTTAAAGACTGAACATGATCCTTACTAAATTCTGAGTGATTTGAACCTGAACCTTTGACTTCAGAAGAGGGGTTTTGTTTTGTATTATCAATTGAACATTCACCCTTTTCAAAACCAATATCGGTTTTATCTTTATATAGCTTCTGCTTGCTGAGCATCTCATTCAGTTTTAGAGTGCTTTCATATTTTTCAATTTCCTTCCTAAGACAGACTACTTCTTGTTCCAGTTTTTGAATTTCTTGATCTTTGCAGCTTATAGTCACTCGAAGATAGTCCTCAACTCTTTTACCTTCTTCAAGTTGAGTTTTCAGAGAGACTATTTCTTGATCTGGTTTATGTTCTTGAGCAAGAACTTGTTTTTTGAGTTTTATGACCTCTTGTAAAGCACATTTCAGCTCACTTTCAAGATCTACTTCACCTTCTTCAATGTCAATGGTTTTTGAATCATTTTGCTGAGTAATTTCAGCCATGAACAAAGTTTCATCTTCTTCAACTGATGAATCTTTAGACTCAATATCAGATTCATCTTTACTAAACAGACTTTTCTTCTTTTTGAAATTGAAGTTTCGTTTAGGTTTGAAGGCCTTCTTCTTAGGCTATTTTTCAGTTGTCTCATTGTCACAAATTTGATCATCATAGGGACACTTTGCAGCAAAGTGACCTATTTTTCCATAGTTAAAACATTTAAAGGGAAGTTTTCCCTTATATTTTCCTGATCCCTTTTTAAATCTTCTAACAAAATGGGATTCTTTAGAATCTGACAACTCCGATTCACTGACTTTGGCTTTTCTTTCCTTTCAGTGTTAAAGGCAGTTTCTTTTCCTATTAAACTGTTTTTGCTAGTTCTCATTTCATAGGCAGTAAGTATTCCTTGCAGGCTGTCTAAGGTAAGCTGATCAAAGTGTTTCTTTTCTTCTAGGGTTGAAACCTTAGATTCAAATTTGGATGGTAAGGTTCTAACAACCTTTGTGACCACATTAAATTCATTAACCTCTTGACCTAGACCTTTCATTGCATTGACAACTTCATCAACTCTTAGGAAATATTCAGCCACTTTTTCATCATCCTTCATTTTCAACTCCTCAAACTGATGTTTGAGAGTAATGATTTTTGACAGTTTGACTTTCTCATTCCCTTGATATATAGTTTCAAGTTTTTCCCAGATATCATGAGCAGATTTGAAATGCATGACTTTAATGAACACATCTTTAGTTAACCCACACAAGATGGCATGCTTAGCTTTGGCATTTGTTTCATACCTCTTTTTTTCAGTAGGATCAGTGGGAATAGAGGCTGGTACATTGTAAGCATTTATAACAATGCTCCAAACATCAACATCAAAAGAAATAAGAAAATCTTCCATTTTGATTCTCCAGAACACATAATCTGTTCCATCAAATAACGGAGCTCTGGTTACAGAGGCACCATCTTGAGAATGTGCCATTAAACAAACTCCAAGACCAAGATCAATCCAAGGTGATTAAAACCTATTAGAGGACCCTACGCTCTGATACCAATTGTTGGAGTTAAAATGACACTGAGAGGGGGGGTGAATCAGTGTCTTAATAGATTTGACCAATTTTCAAAAACTCATAAACATAGCTCAGATTTGATCTCAATATTACTCTGATTAATGCATTCATGAGTTTGAATGTAATCATTCATAAACAAAATTGAGAAAAGTAATAATCCCAACAATGAATTGAAACAACAACACTGTAAAGCAATGAGCACACAGAAGAACAAAGAGACACAAGATTTTTCTGAGTGGAAAACCCTCCTGGGGTATAAAAACCACTCCTGAAATGCCTTGCTGGCTTAACTTTAAAACAACTATTCACAATGCCTTATAGGCTGATTTTTGAGCACCCACTCAAGGAGCACCAACCCCTCATTTATAGATATCTATCTCAAGGAGTACCAACCCCTCAAATTATGTTTTGAACAATAATAATGACTCAGAGGATTTCTCTGTTTTCAATTAAGCTCACAACTCTTTGTTTTCTTGTCTATAGAATACCCTAAGGATTCAATAATTGAATCCTTAAAATATTACATAGAAAAGAATATTACAATATATCTCTGCATCTTTGTTTTTCAGATTTTTAATACAGAGTATTTCAATACATTTTTGATACAGCTAAAGAACAATCTTCCAGAATTACCACTAGAGAGGTTTTACTATTTTCAACACTGGTTTTTATATACGTTCAAAGTATGTCTATCATAAAGAAGTCTTCAAAATGCATTTTTCACATGAAACTGAAACTCTCTTCCTAATTTTAGAATATGAAGCTGAATAATGATAATCTGTGGATGATGGTAAAAATCATGAGTAACGCCTGTCTAGAGGGCTGCAATTTATGTGATGAATCAAGAGATTTCAAATTGTAACTGATAGATTTTCATCAGAATCACGACTGCCCACCAGCTGAGAACCATAACCTCCCAATTCTCAGAGAATATTTTGCCATGTAACCATTCTGAGATTCGATGTCAACCAATGATGTCGGCCTGCAACTATACTTAGAAATTCACATGTTGGCTACAGTGTTTGAGTCTTCGATAATCATTCGCTGAGACATCCAGATAGTTCTGCCAAAAGAAATTAAATCGCCAGACATTCCTCTTAGTTATCGCATTCTCCACGACCCATCAGAGTCGGGGAGAAGTCATAACGAATACATTATGTCACACCGAGAGACATGTGTTATGTTCTTCCCAATCGCTGAGACATAAGCAATTTTCTCACCGAGATCCCCTTTTCGTTTCATTCATTCACTGTAACCTTTTGATATCGGAGAGACATCTTGTAGACAAGTCTTTGTTTTTCTGAGAGCCCCCGTGAACAAACATGTCGCCGCGACAATTCAATACCTATGCTGAAGGCAACTTTATCGTCGTTAGTCATCCCTCTGTTTGTCGCTATGACATTCTACTGTAGGGGAGACGTTATGTAGACTTCATTATGTTTCATCGAAAGGCTTTATCCATTATGAGTCACTATAACATAATGGTTCTCTCGCCGATGCATCCTTCTATCTTATGAGTGTTGCTATAGCATACCATCATCGAGGAGACCTCTCGTAGAATGCTTGAGTCATATTAAAAGTCACCAACCATCTTGTGTGTCGCTGAGAAAAGACTGATCCTATGCTGACAAAGTCCTTTTGTGTTCCATCGGCAAGACTGGAGGTCACTCGCCAAGACCTCACGCCGAAAACCCCAACTCTTACCAAGATGTATGCCTTGATGTTGTCAGTCGGTATAAGAAATCAAACTCGCCAAGACCTTTCTTTGATGCACATGAGTGATACCAAAATTTTCTTTTTGTTTTATGCATCACCGAGACATATCAATGTCGGAGAGACCTCTCGGAGAGAACACTATGTCATACCAAAAATCTTTTTGCACAAGTGGGTAAGACACCACGAAATCGCTATGACATTTCATCAAAGCCACAACCTTTGCTGATAAGACCTTTTGGTGCATGGTCGGTGAGACAATATGTCTTCGGTGAGACCACATATCGAAAACAACACTCCTGTCGATATGTTCCTTTTCTTTCGGTCGGTGAGACAATGATTAGTTCGCTAAGACATTATATCGATGCCGCAACTCTTGCCAATATGTTCTTACTTGTGTCAGTCACCAAGACAAAGCACTCGATGAAACAACATGCCGATAGGGATTTCTTACACCGATGAACCTCCTTATGTATTAGTCGGTGAGACCTGACTCATTCAGTAAGACCTCTCATCGGTGAGAAATACTTATGCCGATTGACCTTTCCTCTGTCGCCAAGACCACTTGAATGTCATGCCGATAGATACCCAAAGGTGAATTTTGTCATCAAGGAAAAACCAATTAGAACACAACTGAGAACCAACAACAATTACAACATTTGCATAGTAGATCTACATGAGTAGGGTAGATTGCAATTACCCTCAGTTCCTAATAATATTACTAACCTACAAGTGTTCGAAGATGACAGACACATACTGGAATTCATTAATAATTCTGGTATTTTTGAGGCGTAAATTATTGAAGAGATAGATTGCCCTGATAGTGAAATTCAAGATGAAGAATTGACTCAAGTCAAAGATAACAACATTCTGAAAGGAATAATTGAGTTAGAACGATTGTTTGATATTGATCAGATAATAAAACAAAAATATTTACCTCAAAGTGAAGGACAATTATCTGAATTATATAATTTGAATACTGAAGAAGATCCTAAGAATGTTTTTATAGGGAAGGTTTGTACTGAATAAGAGAAAATAAATATTGTTTAGGCACTTAAATATTATTGGAAAGTCATAGCATGGGACCTATGAAGATTTGAAGAGGTATGACACTTCTATAATCACACATACTATACCATTAAATACTAATGTGAAACCTTTCCGAAAAAAAAAACGTCCAGTAAATACACTTTTAGAGCCTTAATTCAAAAGGAAGTTCAAAAATTGTAGTAAGCCAAGATAATTTTTCCAATCATACATTCTACTTGGGTGGAAAATTTAGTCCCTGTTAGAAAAAAGAACAGAGATATTCGATTGTGCGTAGATTTCCAGAATCTCAATAGAACATCTGAAAAAGAAAATTATCCACTACCTTCACTCAAAGAAGTGTTACAAATAGCTAATGGTTCACAAATGATGTCCTTTTTGGATGGATTTTTGGGGTATAATCAAGTAATGGTAGCGAAGGAGGATCGGATAAAAACTGCTTTCACCACTAAGTGGGGAACTTTTGCTTATAGAAGGATGTCATTTGGATTGATAAATGCTAGGGATACATTCCAAAGAGTGATGGACTATGCTTTTCGAGAATTGATAGGAAAATGCATCATCATTTACATGGATGAACTTACAATATTTTCCAAAGATAGAAGAGATCATGTCTGAGATCTCAGAGCTATATTACAAAAGTGTGAAACATACGGAGTTTCCCTAAATCCTAAAAAATGTATTTTTGGGGTTATTGAAGAAAAATTATTGGGACATATCATTTCTAAACATGGTATTTCAATCAAACCAGACAAAGTGAATGCACTACTCAAACTACAACCCCTAGGAAGTAGAAAAAAATTGAAGTCATATTTCGGTAAGATCAATTTTGTTCGGAAATTTACTATAGGATTTGCTGAAATAGTGAAGCCACCCAACGATATGTTAAAGAAAGATGACAAAATAGAGTGGATGAATGAAGCTAAGATCACCTTTGATACTATAAAGACTAAAATTGCAGAAGCACAAGTACTGGTAAGCACAAATTATATTAAACCTTTTTTATATTTACTCATTCGCTTTTGGTCATACTTGTGTTGCAGTATTAACACAAAAGGGAAAAAATAAAGAAGAAAAACCAATTGCTTTTATGAGCGATCCATTCAAGGAAGCAGAGTTGAGATATACAGATGTTGAAAAACAAGCCTTTGCTTTGGTCAAAGTCATACACAAGTTTAGACATTATATCCTCAGGAATATTGTTAAGGCTATTGTCCCATATTCAACTGTCAAGATGTTGCTAACACAAAGTGAGCTCAGAGAAAAGAGAGCTAAATGGGTTACTATATTACAAGAGTATGATTTAGACATCATACATATGAGGTTGGTTCGTAGACAAGCCTTGGTTAAGTCCATTGCAGAAATAGATCCCCAAATTTTGAGTCAGCAATACATGTTAGATGAAAAGGACCAAGAAGACTAGTATTTAGACATTTGGCATTATTTGGTCATTCATACCTGTCCTAATCATATACAAAGAAATCAAAGAAGAGCTCTCAAGATAAAATCACATAGTTATATGATTAAAGAAGGAGCTCTATTTAAAATAAATCATGAAGGAATCTATTTAAGATGCTTAAATAGAACATAATCTGATAAAGTGTTGCAGGAACTACATGATAAATTTGGAATAGCTCATGGAGCACCTTTGGCTACTACACACCTCATTTTAAGAGTAGGCTACTACTGGCCCAATATTTTTAAAGATACTTATGAACATGTTAAACACTGTCATACATGTTAGACAACATCAGATAAAGGAAGATTCAATGCTCAACCATTGCAACCAGTGATGGAGATGCGTCACTTTTCATAGTGGGGATTATAATTTATTGGAAATATTAATCCTCCATCTTTAGCTAGACATAGATTTATACTGACCCCTACAAATTACTATACCCAATGGACAAAAGCGGGCCCCAACAAGCAATGCACTACTGATGTAGTCATAAAATTTATGGAAGAGAACATTATCACCAGGTTTGGAACACCGTATGCATTTGTATGTGACAATGGCCACACCTTTGCTTCATTAAAGTTTTCTAATTGGGCATTCAAATATGGCATAACATTAAAATTTTCGTCTAATTATTATCCATAGGGAAATGGATTAGCTGAATCATCAAATAAAAATTTGCTGGATATAATTAAAAAAATGATTGAAAAGAACACTAGGGAATGGCATTCTTTGTTAAGGTTCACCCTATGGGTAGATCACACTAGAATGAAAGCTGCATTAGGGAATTCTCCTTATCATTTGGTTGATGGGGTAGATCCTATACTCCCAATAAATTTAAAAATCCCTACCTGGCAGTTTGCACAAGAATATATTGGATTAGATGACCAAACTGAAGCTTGATTGTTGCAATTGATGCATTTAGATGAGAAATGAACACAAGCCATAGATCATTTTTCTAAACATCAATCTATAGTGAAAAGATGGTTTGATAAACGTGCCAAGTTAAAGACTTTTAAAATATCTGATTTCGTCCTATATTGGAGTAAAGCCCATGAACATAAAAATGAACATGGAAAATTTAATAGATCATAGACATTCCCATACCAAATTTCAAAAAAATTGTGTGATATTACTTATAGATTAAATTCCTTGACTGGAAAAGATATCCCATTACCTGTGAATGGGCAGTTTCTAAAGCATTATTTCCAGTCATGAGTGTAAATAGTTTTTGGGTGTTGTTTTTGTTTGCTTTTTTTGGGGCGTTGTGTTATAGGACTTTACATCGATTAGCAACTTTTGAAGGTCTACAAGTCAATAGAACGTCAACTCCAGATCTTTAATCTCTTTTCTAATCGGAATTAGTTTTCCATTTATAAATTATTTGGAAATTGTTCAATTTTATGTACTTCGGCTAGCATGAATTATTCATTTGATGTTGAGCTACAAAAGAACACATTTAAATCATTCTACTGAAATTTGGGATAGCAATTGTTTGCATTAATTGAAAAATCAAAAGACTACCTTTGCTACCACTGTAATTCCCAACCTAATAGCAATGCTTCAATGCTTGCAAGTTGATAGATGAGTTATTATTGCAAAATCAAAAAAGTGAAAATGAGTTATCATTAGTATATCTTTAAAAATAAAAAAGTGATATCAACTCTTTAGGCTATCCAAATAACTCTACCAGGGCTATGGACGCCTGACCAATAGTAGAGCTATGTTTGGGGGGAATTACAAAGATAACCTTGTCAGGGCTATGGACTCCTAACTGGCAACAAGGCTCTATCCTTGGTTGGCTTAAAAGGAATTGTCATATTATGTAGGTTAATGCAAATGGTTGATATTTCTAAGTTTACTGTAGCGGAAGTTAATCTATTGCACACACGTGAGCTTAGTAATACTTAATTATGTATGCTAACCAGAATAAGATTTGGAAATGGAATAAGATCCTATGATTTATAATTAGAACACTAAAGAAAGCTGGAACATTGATGTTAGATCTAGAACTGACTTTCTATTTTTTTGTTTAGTTTTTTTGGTTGCTAATTATTGTGTAGTCTCACAACATGCCCCATTTTGCTCCTTTGGCAAAATGTGGACCCCCTTTTTTTTCTTTCTTTTCTTTTTTTGCTTTGTTGTTTTTTGTCCTCTTCAGCATGTTAATCGATGCTTGGCCTATTGCTAGTTGTTTCTCAGTTTCACTTGGCCTCTTTGATGATGCACTTTTTACCGCTTGGTATTTTTGGTGTTTCAGTATGTCTTTATTGTTTATTTTGTTACCGGAAATCAGAAATTCAAAGTCCTGTGTGAGGCAAAAGAGTTTGTGTCTTTAAATAACTTCAGTTATGCCCGACATTTTGTTAATCGAATTGCATAGACCCGGTAATTTATTTTTATCATAGTCTAGTGCTTTATTGTTTTCTTCAAAGTAAAAGTCGAAAACCTGAAAGTTTGCTTTGAAATGTCGTCAAGAATCTTTCAATTTCTGTTTCCGGGTCTTGTTTCTATTGTTCTAATGTATTTTTTTTCTCTTTTCTCGAGAAGTATTTCTCAGATCTCCTTGTTATGTGAATTCTCTCAAAGACATTATTAGAAGTTGTAACTTTGGTGATCATCATCAATCTCATAACACTCATGGCATATACCCTATATAAAGTTGGTGTGACATGTATCTGCTATAAAAATTCACTGCGTCGTCTTTCTTCTGAAATGGCGAGCCAACTCAAAAATCTAGGTGTTCATAAGTTGAACCACAATCCATAATGATTACACCTTTATTCTAGGAATTAATGCGAAATAATAGGTAATTAATGAAGGTGGTGAACTATCTATTACTTGGCACCACCTCAAGCGTGTAACTGTTTTTGCAACACTCCACTTCCTGTCATATTGCAAACTTTCTAAAGTCATTGCATTCATGAAGCTACTTTGGTGCGCAAAAAGAGGTAAAATTTTAAAGAAACTAAGTTGCAGCTATCCAAGGGTTTTTTCAAGTTGTACTCTAAAGAACCATCATTTTAACCAAAACCAGGTATGTTCTGAATAACTGATTTATTGCTAAAAGTTTCTCAAAATAGAAGTCTTCGATAATTGTATTTTCTCATTCTGAAATTGGGATATTAATTTTCCTCTGATTTGTTAAATTTGATCACATAATGAATTGAAAGTGTTATGAAATGTAATGTTTGATTAAATTTAACCCTAACTCGCACACATAGAAAAATATTTTGAAAAAATTGCAGAGCACACTATATCAAGAATGAGCACTTTTGAAGCAAGAGTAGAAGAAGAATTTAAATACTTTAACTCATAGACAGTGCCCATTAATGTAGTTGTAATAGATACCCACATGGGATGGTCTTCTGACATTGAAATCCATTCATGACTACTCCAAGAAAATGATACCCAATGTACTAAAAATGTCGTATCGAATTGGTTACTTCTTGCAGGAGGGTTTCCACCAGCGATGGAAGCTCCAAAATTAGTAATGCAATGTACAAACCATTATAATCTAGCCAAAAGGATTGTTGAAAAGGAAGGAAGAACTTATGCAAACTTGTCTTAGAATGGAATTATGTGTACATTTTGTCTTCCCTCCTACATAAGGATGTACAATGTCAACTTGAAAGCAAAGGCCAAGACATATCAGAGCGTTGAAGAACGCAACAGAGAAATTGTGAGCACTCAATGGTGCCAACAACCAATCACACCACAAATCAAAGTAATTAAGAGGTCTAAGTTTAAACAAGAAATACAAGACGTAATAACTTTGTTGAGCAGAGTAGCTGGTTTAAGAGATGCAAGCAAGTTCGAACCTTGGATGTTTGTGATAATATCTCAAATAATAGAAAGCCCTATAGAGTTTCATTGGGGAAAATTGATAAGCGATAGATTACATGAACAAATTACTACATTCCCCAAAACTAGATTTTTCTACATGGTGTCATATGTTATTTACTCATGTGCTATGAGAGCCAATAAACAAGGATTAAAACAAATTAGTACTCTAGGCACAAATTTTGGCAATAGTTTGATATATGCACATTTACCCCAAATCATTGTTCATGGGTATAACAATGATTACATAAAAGTTAGTGATTTTTTCTCCATGAAATTGATAAGAACAATGGAAGGTGATAAATCTAAGAGATTATCCTTGGAAGCACAAAGTGCCATTCGGCCTATGGAAAGCTGGTACATATAGCTCCCAACTTACTTTTACATCAGAGTGGAGGGATTTTATGGACACCCATTCATGCTGCCCCAGTATCCTATAGATAAAATTGTTTTATTGGAATTAGTGAGACATTTAAAACCATCTCAAGCTCTATATAGCCATGCTCTCAAGAAGGCCTCTTTTAAATTTCCTATTACAATAGGGAATTATAAGTGCAGTGCAATTAAGGTGGCTGATTTATGTGAGGAGGAACTGAAAACTTACAATTTTGAAGAATTTCCACTTTAGAGAATGTTCTATGATGTTGAAGGAAATATTGAAAAAAGAATAGCTAGTTATTGTGCTCATGTACATAATTTAGAAGATTATTGGCTTAATTGTGAAGATGGGAATGAGGTCAGAAGCAAAAATTATGAAAGAATGACTCTAGGGTTTGCTCGAATGCTCAAACTCTATGATATCCCAAACCAACTAGTGGTAGATGATGGTTGGGTGCTAAATCAATTTTATAATAATGATAGGATATATGATGAACCCATTCTAGACCCAGGTGTTGAGGATGAAGACATGACATCAATTAATGATTTTACTAGGCCAGTCATAAGGTACACTCAACATTGGATTAATGATTTTTGTAAAAGTTTAAGAGAAAGAGGAATTGAACCCATCTACTTAGAAGATAAAATAAGAAAGCAAAGAGATGAAACTAATTTTGAAAGCGGAGAGCCTGTCAAGAAGAAACAAAAGACTAATAAGGCTACTCCAAGTGTTAGAATTGAAGAAAGAACCCTTGAAACAACAAGACAGGAAGTTCCCACGAAGTTATCAAAAAAACATAAAGATGCAGAGACTGGTAAAGACAAGTCTAAAATGAGACCTAAAGGTGCATCTTCTTCTATGGACAGACCAAGAATTAGAATAACTGTTGATGAAGGAATCAAAGTAACAAAGAATGTTGGTACACAAATTAGATTTTCATCTCTAAAAGTTGCATCATTATTTACCTCTCCCCCTTTTGTCAATATGGACAGTATGAAGCAAGCACTAGGCGGGACTCCTGTGGCTTTAGAAGAAATTTTTGAGGAAGATGAAGCTATAATTAAGGAAGAAGTAGATAGATGAGGTGGTACATGGGAGAAGATAAAAGAAAATAAATCCAAAGATAAACCTATAGTACACTCAGTGATCAACGAAATGTAGGATACAAGCTCTAATCCCATAAATATTGAAGAAGCTACACAGTTTGCAGGAGATAAAATTGAAAATGATGAAAATCTCGGCGTAGTTGTAAATGAAGAAGATAAGATTCAGAGAGAAGAATCAGAAATTCTGGATAGATAGGAAAATATAAGTCTCCAAATAGAGGAGGCAGTGTCAAATCTTACTAATCTTGAGTCTATGTTAGAAGTTGATAAAGAAATTCCCATTTCACAAAATATGGCAAATTACAGAAATGAAATTCCTGAGCCAAGTAATAAGCAAAAAAATGAAAGAGTTGCAAAGGTACAACAAGATGATGATACACCTAATTTGTTAATCAAAGAATTATCTTCTCCCATGGAAGTAGAAATATTACCTCTGAACCTCAGTAATTTTATATAGGAAGTAAATACTCCTAAACCTAGGCACAAAGCAAAAACAAAGCATACCATACAAAGGAATGCAGATGGTAACAAAACCATCTAGATAGCTACTCCAAAAAATGACAAAGATAGACATGAGATAACACCTAAGGAATACAAAATCACAAGTATTAATCTTGGACACTCATCTTGGCAGCAAGAAGTGGAAGAAATAAAAGTGAATTTGAATGCTATTGTTGCCAGAGTACAAAAATATAAACAAAAGAAAAGAGAATTGAAAGAACAAGTTGCTACATTGGAGGATTTCATCAAATCATTGACATTATCTGGTCAAGAACAAGCTAAACTGCCCCAACATCTGGTGCTAATGTCACAAGAGCAAGTCGACGGCATTGTTGCAGTTCATCATAAAATGAATATATTTGAAGAATGGATTGAATATTGGATAAACTAGGGAGATGAATTTATTACAGATGCAATAAAAATGTACAGGGAAGCATATCGTCATTCTGAGAAATTAAAAAGATTTGAAGATGAATGTAAACTTCGCCAAGAACAAGTCATTGACGAAAGGAGAAATATGGAAATTTTCATGCAGACAAATGTCCAATAGTTAATACAAAACAATATAGTATCAAAATCTAAAATTTCATTGCCAGGAAAGTGGAAGAAACAGTTGAAATGGGAAGGTGACATCTTAGTACAATGTATTGAAGGATTTGAAAGAGTCACCATTGAGTGTAGAAGACTGATAAGAGCAAATCAAGAATTTTTTGAGGTATTGTCACGCCAAAGCTTTGATCCTCAAATATTAGGGTAGGATGGGAAGGAAGCTAAAGCTTTTAAATAATGGATAGAAAGAATAAACAAAGATCCTCTTCAATTGTTGACAAGGGAGGTTATCGATGAAATAATATAGTGTAGAAATGTTATAGTCAAATATTAAGTAGAAAAAGCATAGAAAAATGATGTCCTACTTCAAGTGACTGAAGAATATATTAGGCTCAAACTTGCATGGAAAGCAATAAGAAGGATTTCAAAGGAACGCATGCATCAAATATTGAGAACTTTCTGAGAGTACCAATCAAAGAAAAAAGGAAGAAATCCATAAACAGAGTCATAAGCAAATATGAAAATAACTGGATACTGGAAGTGTAATAGAACCTATTTGTTGTTTATTTTGCAGGTTGGTCCCAGTCCCGGTAGGTTTTTTTTTTTTTCCATTACGGTATTTCAAAGGAAATTTTGTAGCGTCGATGAAGATAAAGTGTTCATGCTGAAGTTTGGAGAAAAGTGTTGTTGTGGATAAAGTCAAAGCTTTGAATTATTCTAGAAAGTTCTTGATGATATTTGGCATGTGCCACGTGACGTTTTTTAATTTGTTGTTTCTAATTTTCTCTTAGATGCTTTTAAGTTGAAATTTTGGGGTGCCTTGTTTCTATAAAAGGCCATCTCCTCTCGCATTTTTATTTTAAGTTCAGAATTTGTGGATGTTGGAGGAGCAAAAACTTCTTTTAGGTTTTGTTCTTTTTTCCTATTTTTTGAACCATTCCGGTAAAAAAAATTGTATGCACATAGACATTAATTGATATCAGAGCTTTATAGATAGCTACCTATCTAAGTATCTTTTGTAGCTAGTTTTGTAAGTTCAGTTGAACAAGACTGTATGCTGTGTTGTTTTGGGGTGCATACAGAACCTATTTAGTGTCCATAAATGAAACCCCCTCTTTAAAAGCTTGCATCATTTTATACATAGCTGTGAAGCAATCTGGTGAAGTATAAAGTAGTTTTCTCTATTTTAAATAATTCATTGGGGCATCCATGGAGAATAACTGGGAGAAATTTTTTTTATGTTTTCTTTAGATTAGATGCTTATATTTTTTAAAATGTTCTAAAAAAAAGTGAATGGAGATAGTTTTATTGAAAATCTTTTATTTTCCATAAAGTTTTTGAATGCTTAATGTTAAATCTACTTAAGTGATAGCAAAGAATTTGTTTTATTCATGAAATATTATGATGAATCTTTCAATTTCATGATGTCATTAGATTATAAAATTGAATTTTTATGTGAAATGTTAGTGATCCTTTATTAAACTAGAAATGATCATATTCCCCTTTGAAATTAATAGCAAAATTATCACATCATTACCTGAGAGCTATGTTTAGTGCAATCATGACCTGATTTACGAAGACTTGGGATTAAAAGGAAGTCAATCTTTGTTCTGTGAATGCAGAATTCTTTCCTAGGTTGTCTTTTTTTCATATCTTTCAAGAAAGGTATGCTTTTCGTGGTCTTGTTTTTGGAAAATCTATACGAGTTGTTTACTGTGAGTAAAATCATTGTCAACATCCATCATATAAAAACATAGATCACTAATCATTGTTGCATATCATATAACCTCAAAATCATAATGTCGATTGTACAATGATATCCAAACATGGAGAGATACATCAACGAAGTGGCAGAAGTCACAAAATCTCTGACTGAATAAGTGTATACATTAAGTCTCAGTACATTAATCAATCCCATACTAGTGCATATCAATCAAAGAATTCAAACCACATCGCCCAATCAAATACAAAATTAGACTGTAGCACTCTAAAATTCTCCTGTGATCATATCGCAAATCACCAATATTATCAATCAATTCAACCTCTCCTATTATGAGGTTCATCAATCAATGTACCTCACCTATCATGAGGTTCATCAATCAATTCAACCTCACCTATCATGAGGTTCATCAATCAATCCAACCTTGCCTATCATGAGGTTCATCGATCGATCCAACCTCGCCTATCATGAGGTTCATCAATCAATGCACCTCGCCTACCATGAGGTCCATCAATCAATCAAACTATCATTGATCCTCACCTATCATGAGGTCAACCATCAATCTATCATTGATCATTGCCTATCATGAGGTCAATCATCAATCTATCATTTATCCTCACCTATCATGAGGTCAATCATCAATCTATCATTGATCCTTGCCTATCATGAGGTCAAATATTAATCTATCATTGATCCTCACCTATCATGAGGAAAATCATCAATATCCTATCATTGACCCTCACCTATCATGAGGTCAATCATCATCATCCTATCATTGATCCTCACCTAGCATGAGTTCAATCATCAACTATCACATCAACATCATCAAAACAATTGACTAAAATGATTATCAATCATCAAACACAAGAAGGAAAAACAGGGCATCAATTTAATCAAATTGGCAGAGTCAATTTTCTTTATTGGGAGATAAATTGTTGAATCATCACAAAATTCAAAAAATTCAAAAAATCCTAAAAAAATTCCACAACTCATTGATTTATCTTCCGAGGGGGCATATATCTATCATCACCTGAAAATCAACGTATGGGGCATCAATTTTTATTTTTTCGGCATCAGTATCAAATTTTTCTTTGAAGCAATGTGTAAACACATTACTTCAAAGAGGGGCAAAATGTATACACCTAAAATCAGTCCAGACATTTAATTAATTAAATACTAGTTATTTAATTAATATTCCATCTACTTATAAATAAATTCTTAATTTATTTATATAGTTCATGTCTTCTAATTCTCCAAATCTAAAATCACAATTCTTCTAATTTAATTAAATAAAAAAAATTCTATAAGTTTTCTTTATTTAATTAATTTTCACTAAATCCCAAATTAGGGATTCAAGCACATGTCCACAACTTTTCATGCCACCTCACCAAGGTCACATGAAATTAAATAATTCTAATTTTTAATTAGAATTATCTTCAACAAACTTTCAAACACATGGCTTATTCCTCACACACTTGATTCTCCCACACATTTGGCATTCAAACACATGACTTATTCCTCACACACTTGATTCCCCCATCCATTTGGCATGTTGTCTTTGGTCAAGGGAACATCCTTGTTGATTCAAGCACATGTCTACAAATTTTCATGCCACCTCACCAAGGTCACATGAAATTAAATAATTCTAATTTTTAAATTAGAATTATCTTCAACAAACTTTGAACACATGGTATTTTTTCTCCCACACTTGATTCTCATCCATTTGGCATGTTGTCTTTGGTCAAGGGAACACCTTCTTGATTCTCTCCATCTCCACCGTTCATCCCTCTTGTTTGAATTTGGATCATCGATCGCTACCACATCACAAGATGCTTGGAAAAGCCTATAAATACAACCCTTTTCCAATGTATTTTGCATCCACATTGAGTAGAGTTATCATGTAGGAATAGCTTGGAGCATTGGAGCACTTGGAGTCTTATAGTTAGAATTATGTTTTGCTTCATATTTAGCATTGTAGAATCCTATGTTGTTTTATAGTTGCATTTTATATCACACTTTTCTTTATAGTTGCATTTTAGATTAGCATATTCATTATTAGCATTTGAGCATATGTAGAATCATCTTAGCTTCATATCATAGCATTTACATTGTAAAATTTAACATCATTTATCCATTTGTCAAATATCTCCATCATCATATTATCATGGCATTCATCACCTAGAACTTAGTTTCTTGCATTTAGAACAACAAGATCGTTTTTCAAGTGTCATTCTAACAATCATAGTGCTCTTATAAAAATATGAGAGCCAAATGGTTTAACGAATCCTTGGAAAAGATTTTTTTAACTGTAGTTTAGAGTAGTTTCTTTGATTCAAATCTTTGATATAATTCATTTCATTAAGGTTTGTGTTGATTTATTTGCTTTCCCACATTTCACACACACAATATGTTTGATGAATATTTACTTTGTGATTGGTGTGAGTGTATAGCCTCTCCTAGTTTGTCTGAAACAATTTTTTTGGGCCTTGTGTCATATCCTAGCATGGTAGGAGTGAACCTTATTGGTTTGATGTGATAGGGTGGTGTGGAAACCACCATTGGGGTTCAGAGGTTCGAGTAGTGAATCGACATCAATATCATCTTCTCATTTGTTCATTGCTTTGTAATTAGTGCATTTGAATGTAATGTAATTGTGAAAGGACATTTGAGTCCTTTCATTATGTAATCATGATGCATTTTTAATATAATTTGTAAGTGGACCTCTCTCATGAGATGGTTTGCAATCTATTTTTGAAAATTAGTGTTTTAGCCTAGTTACGTGTCTCAGTGTTGATGTCAGGAATGAACGTGAATGAATATAAATTTAATTATACATTAGAGGCTTAAAATTAAATTAGGCACATTTAATTTGGTGTTTAAAATGATCTTTGTAGTCAAATTTCATTGTTGGGTGGCCTAGATTTGTACCTAGGCGGCCCTGTTATAACCTAAGTTAACCCAGCCTCCTAGAGAATTAACTAACACTATTAGGGTGACCTGGTATCATGTTGTTTTAGCCTAGAAATAGGTGGGGTGGCCTGGTAGAATACTAGGGTAGCTTGGTATTCGGGGGTGGCCTGGTAGAATACTAGGGTAGCTTGGTATTCGGGGGTGGCCTAGTTTTGTAAGCTAAAAAATATAGATTTTTGGCTAAGTGTGTTAGGGTGACCTAGTTCCCAAAAAAATTACATAATATAAAACCTCTTAACCAAGGTTAATTAAGGATTTATATTCTTAATACCCTTTTTGGATAATTTTTATGTCTTTTATTTTTCTGTGGTGATCATTTTCATCGACTAGGTCTTCAAAAACCTAGTCAAGCTTTCTCTCATTTTGGTCTTGTTAATCCCTCTTAGTTTTGAGACCTCGAATGGGTAAACCATGTAAACGATTCAAGGTACCAAGGGTCTAGTGATGTTTGGAACCTTTCCTTAAGAGTATTTTTTGAGGACTTGTGGATTATCCTACATTTTTTTGTGTGCACTCTTCTAAAGTTGGTCATTTGGAAAACCCAAGGTTAGGGAGATTGTGCACCTTATCTTGTGTAATATTGGGAAGGTTTTAAATCTTCATGGTTGTTCTTGTTAGTGTTTTCAAAATTCATCATAGTTATTGAGGTTTTTTTTTATTGTTTCTTTCCATCTGTGTAATGTCACATTGTGACGGGTCATTTGGTTTGTCTAGAAGTGATCGTCATCATTCCAATTAGGGGACAGTTTGTATCTCCTAGTTTGACATACTTTGGTGAATTTTTATCCTGTTTTTGGTTGGTTAATTTGGTTTGATGTGGATTGGAGTATGATAAGTCCCTCATCATATTCTAAAGTTATGTTCTAAGAGAACATGATCGTGGGTTGTAACTGATCATCTTGTGGAAATGTTATCTTTCTCTCTCTCTTGTTCTTTGTGGTGGATTTATCCCATGAGTGGTTAGTCTTCCACTACTTCCACCTTGCTTATGCAATTATGATGTCATATCAATTTTTGGTCATTCTTATGTTGTTGTGGTTCATGTGATACTTGTGTGCACATCGTTGTGCAAGTGCAACATGTTGATGTTATATCTTTGGTACTATGGTTGTTGTGTTTTAAAAAAAATATTAAGTTTTTCCTTATGCTTTAGGTGGGGCATTATATTTGGTATTAGAGCCCATGTTGCAGCACTAGGATCTTTGGTTAGTGTTGTTTCCCATGTGGTGTTGAAGTGCTTGATGTGTGTGTTCTCAAGTGCTTGTTTTTGTAAGATGGCAATAGGACTTCTTTCCTTGTATGCCTTAGCATGGAATTGTATAAGGGTTGTGTTTACTGACCCATGCCTTGTGTTTGTGGAAGAAGGATTCCTTGTAGGCCTTTCCATATTCAACACAATTGGACTGAAGGCCTTGGTGGAGAGTCTCTTGGGGTTGAGAGTGACCACTCTCTTGTACTTTCTTGTTGTGTGTTGACATGTTTGAGCCTTGGTGTTTTTATGTGTTTCAAGTAACATGTGTGTTGCCTAATATCCCCTTATGTGGTTGCTTGAGTGATGTGAGCTAGAGGGTTGATAAATCTTTGATTGGTTAATAAGTGTTAATTATGTGAATTTCATTTTTTGTGCATATATCCTTGTTGAGCTTAATGGTTGAAATGACCTAATGAGGTATTGAATTTCTTTAATAATTCTTTGATAATCATGATTGTGAAAAAGTTAATTAAAATGGAATAACTATGTTTTTAGATTTGGTTGAGTATTATGTACTCTCATGTGAATGATGCATTTGATTGTGAAATAAATGATAATGTGTTTATATACTTGATGTGGGAAAGGATTAGCGAAATGGTAATAATTTCTTAAGTAATCTCATGATTGGGTGCCTTAAATGGGATAGAAAAAGTAGAGATATAACTATGATTATGTAATGATATCTTACTCTATGTGCCTTGTGGTGATTTAAAAATTCAATTCTTTCCTTGTGTATGGATAATTGAAGTTCTTCCTAATAGTGCATGTTGCCTTGGAGTCAATTGAATGCACATTTTATGTAAATTTTCTTCTAGTTATGAAGGAAATATGTTTAATTAGAATAAATATTTGGTTGAAAGAATTAGGTCCCCAAATTGCATTCCTACTCTAGGATGTATGTTTGAACTTGTGTATGGAATAAATTAGCATTAATTCAAGCTTAGAGATAAAAAGGGAATAGTGGAATCATGTGCATGGTAATTAAATAGTAATCATTGTAAGGAAATGGGTATTAGTAAACCTTACATTGTTAATTCCCAAATCTAAGATCTTCTTTCATTACATGGTATGCACCAAATATAGAATGAAATGCACATTGTAGTAGCATTACATTGGTGACTTAAGGTTCCCGATTGCATTATTTTTGAAAGAAAGTCATATAAATGTTAACTCATTATATCTTGATTAGAGATGTAAAATGTTAAATGCATGACTAAGTGAAATTTGTGTGAGAAGAATGTTGTACTTGTGGTGTTAATCAACTATACTATGTTTTCCTTGACATGTCTTGAGCATTGAATAGCCTTGTTTAAGAAAATATTTTATCATGATTGTGTATGGCACTTGGTAGAATAGAATGTTTTGCAGGACCATAGTGGAACATTGGGTAAATACTTAGCTCCCTTAACTAAAAGTCCTTTTGATATGTGCCATTAGTTAGTAAATTTTATTGTTAAGAAAGTAGAATTATGGTACCTTGTTGAAATTTCAATGGGATGTTGATTTAAAAGAGTGTATTATGTAAGTATGTGTGTGTGTGTTTTATGATGCATTGCCTTATGAATGAGGATGTAATTAATTGATCTCTAATGGTTTAGTATGTCTAACTTTATGTATTGTGGAGATAAGTATGAATGTATTGTGATGTTTTTAATTATGAAGTTATGGTTAAATTTCATTTATACCTTGGAAAGAGTAATCCTAGTGTATGTTGGGCATAAATTCTTGAAAATTTACGGTATTATGGTTTAACTATGTGAAAGGAAATGGTTTTGTTTTGTTAAAGCATAAAATTGTAAAGGAATCTATTTTGCACTCTCTGTGAATGTGAATATCCCATAATGGTGCTTATGTTGTGTATTGTGGATATCCCATATGTGATGTATGTATTCATGGGAATATGGTATTGGGTACCCATCCATGGATTATGTGTTTAGATAAAAGTATGGTGGAATCATTTTTTTGTGTTTGCTTATTTGTTGCCCTGTTGAGAGCCCATCCAAGGGTGGTTAGTAATTCAACATGTGTGGGGTCAAGTAGAGTTGTGGTACACTTAGGAAGGCTATGGTAATGTGTTATTACATTAGCATGGATAAATCCTACCACCCAATCCTTTCTAAGCAGGATGAACCACCTAATTCCCCTATATAATAAACCAATTAGTGGTTTGTAGTGTTAGGCTATTCCTCATTTTTATTGATGGTAATATCAGCAGTGGTATTAGTTACCAATGAAAAAATTTTCTCTTGCTCCATTATTTTATGTATATCTTTTTGCTGCATTGAAGATTGAGTATACCATGTTGTGATGATTTCCATATCTACCCATGTTCAAACATGGTGCCTATGGATATGATGCCACACCAAACTAATGTTTTGACATAATGTAGGTGATGATGACATGCTGATGGTAGTGAGTTGGCTCAATGATATGATTCCATGTATATATGCATGAAGACACATTTTATATATGTTATTCTTACTTGGTGTTGAGTGGTGTGGGGACACTTGCACACTTGTAGAGAGGGCCTCATATTTTCTATGATAGGTGATGAACTCAATTAATGGCTCAATTTTAATAGGGTTCATTACATTTATTTTTTTTCTATCATAGACTTTGACACTTGGTTGTTGATATTTTCCTTAAAACCATAAACCTTGTCATAAGTTTATCTCTATGACTTGAATGACATTATCATGCTATGAGAATTATCTATGTTGAATTTATAAGTGGTTGAATGAATGTTACTAAGTTAATTATAGATATACATTTTTTTGTGTGTGCTAGTGCTATTTTGCAGGTTTCCACTAAAATGTTGATGCCAACAAAGCCTGCTACGTGGGAGAAGTTCTTGCTAGTTGGTCGGTTGCCAAGAAGTCAAGAAACTGATCATTAAGAAGTCAAAGCGGGAAAAATCTCATGGAGAGAAATTCTTATTTTAAATAAAAAGAATGTAACTACCTTTTTAATGGTCATATTTTTTGTTGAGAAAATCTAGGGAGTGTGTTGTGCTAGATTCTCGTTGAAGCAATTCTTATTTTACCAATTTAGTGCATGCATAACTTCCTCCATCTTTTTCTATGCTTTCAATAAGTGGCATCCTCCTATTTTGATGGAGTCAACTACCTAGGTAGTTAGGGTTAGTCAGTATTTTTCTCTCTATAAATAATGGCCAAATGCTCCTTTTGACAAGGTTGGATATTTTGAGTTTGTACTCGCATTTTCAAGTTTTACAATTCTATTGTTGAGATGTTGTACTTATGCTTTCAAGAAATAATATGGCATTCTAAGTTATTGCATTTGAGTTAGTGTAAGGGAGACTCATCCAAGGGGGCCCACTTGGTGATAATTCCATCTATTAGTTTAAAATTTATTTTATGTTTAGTAGTTAGTTTCAATTTCAACAACTGTTTGTTCCTGTAGCCATTGAAATTTCATTATGTGATTGTTCCTGCAGTCAAGGTAGATAGAGTAGTTTCCTGTCTATTTGCTGAGATTTTCATTTCTATCCTTCATTTCTAGTCCATTTATTAATGCTTAGTGCAGGTGTTTATTTATGTTCAGTGTTTAAGTTGATTTACTTCCAGCACTTTATTTCTAGCATTGTTTCTTTCCTAGTTTATGGATGATTGCAATGAAGTCCTAGTGCACATACAACACTGACCCATTTCAAGTTTACATCCCTGGGTTGACAAGTGAAATACACCTTCATGATGAGTGAGATAGCTACTTAGTGCAGATGTTCAATCTCTAAGTCACAACCCTAAAGGATTTGTTAAACCATTAAAGGAGGCCAAAAATTTTGGTGTCATTGTCGGGGATGGTGTCAAACTAGGAAGTTCTTTGGAGTCATTGATAGTTTATTTCTTACTATAGTATTTTTGAAGTTTTATCTTAGTATACTCTTCGTTTAGGAAAGTAATGACCCCCTATTCTTTCACCAATTCTTTGTGTGATTTGGTTGATACTGAGTTAATACTACATGAATAGAGGAAGGAGGAGAGATGCTCATGGGAGATTCCTTCCTAATGACCCTGATCCATTTTAGCTAGTTGAACATCAAAATTTGCCAAGAGACAAAGAAGAAGAGGCACACCCTTTTGTTGATGCATTTCCCCATCTAACCAGTTTAGGCACTCCTCTAAAGATCAAAATCTAATTGAGAATCCATTTTCTTTGGAACTTCATCAGGTAGGCATGGGTGATGAGAATAGACATAGAAACATACCTAACTAGCCAGCTTTTCCATTCCCCATTGCTCATTAGAATGAAGTTGACAACCTCAAAAATATCCCTGCTTCATTCCTTCCTAAGTTCTATGGACTTGTCATAGAAGACCCTGATACTTTCTTGTTTGAGTTTGATATCCTCTATAGAAGCTATGACTATACCACTAATGCTCATAGGCTTAAGTTGTTTCCTACCACTTTGAAAGAAGCTACATTGAGATGGTTTATGAGCCTGGGAAAAAATATTGTGGAGACTTGGGATGACATGAAGAAAAAGTTCCTTGAGAAGTACAAGGAATATTGTAGGGGCAGTGCCATGAGAGGAGATGACATCTTTAGGATGCAGTAGAAGAAGATGGGAGTTTCGAGGATTACATTTCAAGGTTTTTGTTTTTCCTTCAGAAATCTCCACATCATACACTTAATGAAGAGTCTCAAATTTTTCTCTTCCTGAGAGGAATCACTGAGAGTTGCACTGATGCTTTGGACCTAATGGGAGGAGGAGATATCACCCAAGTTCCTTGGGATGACATTAAGAAGATATGTCAGAACTATTCCATGGAAGCTTCAAAGATGAGAAGAGGCTACCAATCCTCTATGGGTAAATCATCCACCAATGGAGTTTCAAGGATGGAGATTACTCACTTGTTGGAAGATTTCAAGAAAGACATCATAAACAATCTAGCTACCCAATTGGATACACTTCAAGAAAAGAAGAAGCATGAGGAGGCAGAGGCAATGTTGGCAGAATATTTCCCTCATTGTAGACAAAAGAAGAAGGACTGCAGATGCAAAATGGTAGCTAACATTGAGAACAAGTAGATTCCACCTGAGTTCAAGCCAATCCAGGGTGATGATGATCAAGTGTACTACATTTCACAAAGGAGGCCATGGGCTCCAAGATAAGGTATTCCACCAAATCCATTATCTTTTGTTGGTCCTTATTTCAATTCTTATGCATCTAGTAATGAATGGAAACCCCCATATCCATCCAACTATGGTGCATATCCACCTCAACCTTGGAATAACCCTTCAAATAGCTAGACCAATCACCAAACTCTCCACCCCAGTGGAAAAAACCTTAGGGGAATTGGTAGCCACCTCTAGGAAACTGTCAGCAAACATCCCAATGGAGGGGAGGACAATAATGGCCAAACCAAACAACTAGTTACATGCAGCCACCTTCACAGCTCCAACAGGCTGCTATAATGCCTCCTCCTATTAGCTCAAGTTCAAGCACACCTATAACTACTTAGTTACCATATCATCCCACACCTAACCCAAATAACAAACCATAGTAGCAACAACCAGTATACTCTGCAGATCCTAATCAATTTCCTGCATATGTTGTGAGTGTGAGTGACATCCATCTACATTCAAGAACTACTTTTCCAGCTCCTTCCACTCCTATCATCACTAAGCTTCTTGTGGAAGAATAGGAGCCTCTGAATGTCCCCATTTATCCTAGTGTGCCTAAAAATCCTAAACCAATTCCAGTTCAGCAAACTACCCAAGATCCACCATTTCCTCAAAGGTTAGAGGTTGCTAAACAGGAGGAAGAAAAGGAGGAAACAACCTTTGACATTTTGGATCAGTTGAAACACATGAATGTGTCAAGATACCTTTGTTTCAAGCCATAAAATATGTTCCTATATATGGAAAATAAATCAAAGAAGCATGCCTCAAAAAGCCAGGGAGGAAAAAAGAAAGACCCCACCACAGTTTATGTACTAGGATAGTTAGCAAACATCATGCTTGGAAAAGTTATAGTTCCTAAGTACACTGACCTAGGTAACCCTGTGATAGGAGTTTTCATAAATGGAATCCAAATAAGGAATGCTCTAATTGACTTGGGAGCAGCAATAAATGTGATGACTAAGGATATCTTACAGCAACTAAATGTTGCAAACATGAGACCTACTCCTATTGTCCTGTAGCTTGCTAATAGTTCCACTGTCAAACATGATGGTATAGTACAAGACCTTGTGGTAACTCTAGATTCTTGGAAGCACCCAAAAAAATTTATGATTCTTTCTCCTAAAGCTACACTAGGCAGGTATCCCATTATTTTAGGAAGGCTATGGTTGGCCACAACATATGCTTACATTGGATGTCGGTCAGGGGACATGACCATTTATGATGGGAAGAGTATCAAAAAGCTTGTTCTCTACCCTCCTGCTCAACCATGCCATGACACAGATAGCACCATATGGCCACATGTTGGAGAGGAGGCCGAGGAAGTCAATATAGTGGCACAACTCATGATGTCAGGCAGAAGTTCTTTCATGCAACTTCAAGAGGAAGATGAAGTGTTGTCCCACATAATTCATAATTGTTGTGAGGTGCATGAAGAGTCATCTACTCATGAATCCATTTCTGCCAGTTCAGTGAAGACACTTTTGCTCGCTCTTCCTGCAACAGAACTTCCTGTAGCAATTGATATGCTCCATACATTGCTGCCACATGAACTAAAAATGCCAAGTATTAGTGAAGCAACTATGATAAAGTTAACCACACAAGTGCAAGTGTTAGAAGGAAGACATCTAAATATTAACAAGAAGTTGAGTCAAGAGTAGCAGTTGTCTTTGACAAACCTATTGAAGACCCACCAGCATGCATTTGCATAGGAATACCATGACATGAAAGGATTGGATCCTAAGGTTTGTACTCATAGGATATACATAAGAGATGACTGCACACCAATAAGGAAGCCACAAAGGAGAATCAACCCTGCATTGGGGGAGATTGTCAAAGGGGAACTTTAGAAATTATTGGATGCAAGATTTATCTACCCCATCTTAGATAGTTAGTGGGTGTCCCCATTGGTGATTGTACCTAAAAAGGGAGGGAAGTGGAGAGTTTGTGTTGACTATAGGGAACTCAATTTTTCCACCAAAAAGGATCATTTTCCCCTTTCTTTCATAGACCAAGTACTAGATTCCCTTGTAGGAAAGCAATATTTTTCTTTTCTAGATGGATTCAGTGGCTATAACCAAATACAAATTGCACTTGAGGATCAAGAGAAGACCACCTTTACCTGTCCATGGGGGACTTATTCCTACTCTATGCTTCCATTTGGTTTGTGTAATGCACTTTCAACTTTTCAAAGTGAATTCATTAGCATATTTTCAAACATCTCACATGATTGCATGGAGATTTACATTGATGATTTTACCACCTATGGTGCTGATTTTGTAGAAGCCCTAGAAAATATAAGGTTTTGCAAAGATGTGAAGACCATAACCTATCCTTGAATAGTGAGAAGTGTTTCATGATGGTGTAGGAAGGAGTAGTCCTTGGGCACTACATCTCTAAAAATGGAATTCAAGTAGACCCAACCAAGATTGAAGTGATCACCAATCTACCTGTTCCTACAAAGCAAAAATATGTTAGAAGTTTCTTGGGTCATGCAGGGTACTATAGGCATTTCATCAAAGATTTCAGCAAAATGGCAGCACCACTGTACAATCTCCAAACTAAAGATGTTGAATTCTAGTGGACAAAGGACTGTGGCAAGGCATTCTTTGATCCAAAAGTAGCTTTAACCCATGCTCCTGTACTCAAAGGTCCTAATTGGGAGCTTCCTTTTCACATTCATACAGATGCATTAAATTATGTTGTAGAGGCTATATTGGGACATAAATAAGGAACCATTGAGAATGCAATCTATTTTGTCAGCAAAAACCTACAAGGGGTTGAATTTAATTACACAGTGACAAAAAAAGAAATCTTGGCAGTCATCTATACCCTTAAAAAATTCAGGCACTATATAATAGGGTATCATATTTTTATTCATACATACCATGTAACAATAAGATACCTCATGAATAAGCCCCTCACTTTAGGCAGGTTAGCCAAATGGTTGTTGTTGATGTAGGAGTTTGACATCACCATTGTTGATAAACCAGGGAAGAAAAATGTTGTAGGGGAATTTCTTTCTAGATTGACTACATTAGAAGATAATCAAGTTATTGATGACTCTTTCCCTGACGAACATTTGTTTTCCATCAATGTGCATACACCTTGGTATGTTGATATAGCCAACTACCTGGTTACAAGGAGAGTTCCTCCTCATTTCTCTCCAAAAGAGAGAAGAGTACTCATTGAGAAAACCTTTCCTTTCTCATGGATTGCAGGTTGTTTATTCTACACTGGACCAAACCATGTCATGAGGAGATGTGTAAGGGAAGATGAGACATATGATATATTTCATGCATGTCACAATGAACCCTGTGGAGGGAATTTTACAGCCAAGAGGACAGCAATGAAAATCCTTAATACAAGATATTAGTGGCCCACACTTCATAAGGATGTAGGTAGGTATACAAGCAGGTGCGATAGATGCCAGAGGATGGGTCTGATGAGCCTAGTTTATGGTCTAGTTTTGGGTAGAACTTATATTTTATTTGCTAAAGTTATCATGGACTTTGACATTAAGTGTTGATACTTTTAATGATATTTCCTCAAAACTATTGACATTGGGCTTAATCTTATTTCTGAGAACCTTTAATGATGATTGCATGTTATATGGAATATCCATGTTAATTTTGCATGTGGTTAATGAATCTTCTTTGAGGTGGTTACAAATATGCAATTATTGTGGGTACTAATATTGCCCTGTAGATTTAATTTGAGGATGCTAAATTGAGGAAGACACCGCTAGTTGGGCATGCACCATAATGTCTAGCCAAGGAATCGTTCAAAGGTCAAAGGAGGTTGACGACAGAAGATTCCCCATGCAAACCAAATGTAATTGCATTGTAGTGGACTTTAATGTTGTTGAGCAGCGCAGGCGTTACTATTGTGCTAAATCCACATTTGGACCTACATGTCTGATCGGATTTCATGCATGCATAATCGTCGTCGCTCCACTTTCCTTGTTTTCCCTAAATAGGTGTCCTATTTCGTGGAGTTGACCACCTTGTTTAGCTAATAGGATAAATAAGGATCAGATGCTCCTTCTCAAAAAAATTACACAATTTGATATTGTACTTGCATTCTTGAGTTTTAGTAATATAGATATACTACTCTTTTGTACTCATGATTTACAGTGAATGAAATAAAGTTCTGAGTTTGAGCATTTGAGTTCTCATTAGTTTTAGAGGATACTTATCCAAGGGGGCCCACTTGGTGAGTAATAGGTCCTTTAGTTTAGTCTTAGTTTAGTATTACTTTATGTTCAGTGATTAGTTAAGAATTTGGCACCGACTATTCCTGCAGCCACTAGAATTCCATTATGTGATTGTTCCTGCAGCCAAAGCAGACAGAGTAGTGTCATGTTTGTTTGCTCATATTTTCATCTCTATTATGCATTTCAGATTAGTATGGTTGTTGATTTATGATTAGCATTTGCATCATTCCTTTCCAATTAATTTACTTTCAGCATTGTGTCTTTCTTAGCTATAGGATGAAAATGGCTACTTTGAGTTCCTAGTGCACATACTGTGCTATCCCATTTCAAGTTCATGTCCCTGGGTTGACAAGTTAAATGCACCTTCATGATGATTGAATGGATATTTAGTTTAGATGTCCACTCTTTGAATCACAGTTGTAAGAGCTTAGTTGTTAACTCATTATAGGAGGTAGACAAGGTCAACCAACCAAATCTTATGGGATGCCCCTTTACCCCTAGGTAGTAATCACTTAATTTGATAAATGGGGACTGGATTTTGTAAGACCCATTGATCCTCCATCAAATGGTAAATCCTGAATCTTGGTTTGCACTAACTATGTGACCAAGTGGGTTGAGGTTAAAGCAATGAAGCATGCTAGAGATAATAAGGTTGCAGAATTTATTTATGAGGAAATTTCCACTTGTTATGGGGTTCCAAGGGAGATAGTAATTGATCAAGGGGCTCAATTTACATCAACCCTTGTCACAACACTAGTTAATGAATATAATGTGAGGCACAAGAAGTCTACTCCCTATCACCCTCAGGCCAATGGCCAATCTGAGGTGACCAATAGGGAAATTGAGGCAATTCTGACCAAAACAATGGTTGTTCATAGGAGAGATTGGGAAAATAGGCTACCAGAAGTTGTCTGGGCCTATAGGACAACCTAGAAAACAACCATAGGCTTTACTCCTTTTGAATTACTGTATGGGAAGATAGCTATCATGCCCATTGAATTTGACTATAAGACTCTTAGGACTGCATTAGACTTAGGGATGGATATCTCTGAGGCACAAAAGGACAGAATCATGTAGCTGAATAATTTGGATGAGATGAGAAAGACAACCTTGCATCATATTGAGGTAGTGAAGAATCAAAGGGTCAAATGGCATGATAAGTACATAAAGGACAAGAAGTTCCAGCCTAGTGACTAGGCACTCATTTATGATTCTAGGTATCAAGACAATGCAAGTAAATTGCAGATTAGATGGTTGGGACTGTATGACGTTGTAGAAGTATTTCCCAATGGAGCTATACAACTCACCACCATTGACCCTGTTAGATTCAAACTTCTAGTCAATAGTCACCATCTAAGGTTGTATCACAAGCCAGCGTCCAAGGAAGAATTCATGCAGTAATTAATCAACACCCAACCTCTGAACTTCCTGCAACCGAAAGAAGCAGACCTAGTGTCCCTCCTTATTGATCCAAATACACATGCAACCACTTCATAATAAATCATTCCACTTTTGTGGGAGTCCACTTCTTCATTAATCCACCCATCCACCCATCTGTCTCCATCGTCTCTCTCTTCCATAACTCCACCATCGCTCCACTCCACCATCATTCCATTTCATCACCACTGCATTAATTGCTCAACCATACTTCTTGAAGGTAATCGGTACTTTCTCCACATTTTTTACAAAGATACTACAAGGTTTCAGGTACGTACCAAACAATCTATTATATATTTATTATCTTTAGTGCATTTCTTTAATTACTGTAATTAAATGTAGATATTTCACATAGCATGAAATTGTACTCTGCCTTGTCCAATCATAATTATCAACTAGCCTGTGTGGACACATGTAAATTAGATTGGGGGGGAATTTTCAACTCACAAGTCCACATGTCATCCATAAATCACAAGTCCACATGTCATCCATATCAGCAAATTTAAATTGAACCAATTTGAATGATCAATTGAAATGATGGCTTGCATGTGTGAAATGTCACTAAACCGTTGCCATTTTTCTTGATGGTACCCTTCATTAATGAATCTTTATTGCCTAGTCATAATTTCAAATGTCACCCAACAAAAGTAATTTGGTGAGCTACATGACATTGGCATTAGCACAACAGAAGAAAGAATTGTAGGAAGAAGAAGTTGGGGTTTTCAAAAAGAGATTATAGGAAAAGGAAATTTAGCAGAGTGCTTGTTTGATTGTGGCCAACTGAACAATGGGAGGTTAGCTAATTAGGAATGAACCCATGGTTCCTGATGTAATAATGTAGGATGAGCCTTCTTTGGTAGAGTTTAGAAATTGTGGATGGATGGACTATTTCTTGAAACTCAATAGCTACAATGAAGACATTGTGCAAGAATTTGCATAGACACTCTCTAAGGGGAAGGCAATGGTAAAAGGGGTGGAGGTGATTGTTACTAAGGAAATAGTTGCGGAGGTAAAGGTTTACCTACTAATGGTGGGCCATACCATTCTACCAAAGATGCAAGGTCATCCAAGGCTGAATTTACTGAACCTAGTGACCCTCATTGGTGGTAGATAAATAGGGTACGAAGATAAATTCTCTCCCAAAGCCATGGAGACAAGTAGTTGTCCAAATTTTCAAGTACATCACTTGTGAGGGCCACCAGTCATGCCTCCACTCTATACACTTCAAGCTCCTGAACCATATGAGGCATGGACAAAGAATGAATGTGTCCAATGTGCTATATCACCTCCTTGCCATCATGGTAGCTAAAATGTAGAAAGGTAGGGATAATTTTGTCTCTCACCATTGTTTAATCAAATTGTTAGTGGAAAAATATCTACAAGAAATATCTGATATGATGTGGGAGGATTTTATAAACATTGATCAATTTAGACTAGAATATGTACGTCCTAGAGGTCAGTCTCAACCTTGTAGGGATAGTAGTGAGGAGAGGGTTGTTGAAACTACTCCTAGAGCATCAACCTCTAGTGCAAACCCTAGTTCAAACGCTCTTGTAGCCGAGCAAGCCATTGAAATTGGTTCTTCTGAGTCAAAGTACTTAGATGAGGAAAGTTCATCCTCAGATTCTAATGATAATCTCCCTTCCAAAACCCCAATTCAAACTAGGGTTTCCCTTAGGAGAGAAGAGGCACAGATGAAAGAAGCATAAATGAGAAAGGGAAAGACCAAGAAGCAAGTGGAAGAAAAACCAACACCAAGCCCTAGGAAACGAAAGGTTGATAACACTATTCCTCCTACAACCAATGGAAAAGACAAAAACCCTCCCAAGAGATCAAAACTAGGTGGGCCAGCCATTGGTGTACCTCCAAAGAGAATCCCTAGGTTTAGAAAAACTTCTAGGGAAGAGACAGAAGCCCCAATGGGGTAGGTGAATGTTAAAGAAAAATATATTTTTTAGGAACAAGAAAATATTAGATTGGTAGAGCTTGTTGCCATTGCAAAATAGGTTGAGAACTAGGAACATGATGAAATTCAAGAACCCCTACAACAAGAACAAGATGAGAATCCAGAGTTCCTGTAGCCATATCAGGATGAACAACTTGAATCACTACAACTAGTGTTATTTGAATAACAAGAATCAGTGCAAAAGAAAATTTTGGTAGGAACACATAAACCTCCTAATTTTTCATGGAATAACATAGCTATGAAACTATGGAGTGAGATGCAAAGAAAAGAGGAATGGAAAAAGGAAAAGTGCAAGCTGCAGAATGAGATTAAAAAGAAAAATGTAGAGATTGAAGAGAAGAATGCAGAAATTGTTGCCTTGAAGGAAAAGGTAGACAATGTGGTAGATTTAATACCTAAAATGCTGACATGTAGAACTCCACCTAGAGCGTATGCCCTGAACTTGAAGGATCAAAATCTTTCCTTTAAGTTATCAAGGATTATTTTAGGTTTGAGTCCTACTCTTGACACTCCACATGAATTTTTCTAGGCTTATCAGTTTGCCCCTCCTGATGTTAAATATTTGTTGTGTGAACTATACTTGCACAATTATGTTTTTCATAATGATCATGATTGGAATCCCTTACTATATATTGGAGACCTCCATTTAAGGGCATTTGTCCTAGATTCAGAATGAAATTAGTTGGGGACAACAGTATAGAACTTATAGGGAAAGGGAATTTCATACTCCCTTGCCTTTAGGGCTGAATCTAGTAACCCTCGAGATATTTTCATGACATGGAACATAATTATTTATCACCCCAGCTACAAGTATAGGATTATTTTTATTAGAGAAGAGACCTACAAAGAATATGAGAAGGTAGTTGAAACCATAGGAAAATCAGTAATGGGATATTTAGCACAGAGGTGGAACAGTTTATGAGAAGAGTTGAAACAAGTTGAACCCCACTCTTTATAGAACTATGTTGCAGCATGCAAAAGAGTTGATAGGTACATACAAATTGGTAGAAGGAAGCAGGAGTTTTGGCTTCCCTTAACATTTCAGCCACATACATTATTGTAGCCTATGCCAGATTACAAGTTCTACTAGTATGACATAGTTGCAAAAAGCGAAAGATGGAACAGACTGGAGAACAAACAAGGATTCTACTGGGGTCCTAATTCAGACACTATAGAGACTGATGTGGGATAGCTGGTAGTTTCTGACTTCAAGGCATTAACTAGGAAAAAGAATAGTTCTCCTTCTACTGGAGGAAGAGCAAAACATTAGATTGGGGGGAATGATGAGCTCAATTAATGGCTCATTTTAATAGGGTTCATTACATATTCGTTATTGCTATCATAGACTTTGACACTTGGTTGTTGATATTTTCCTTAAAACCATAGACCTTGGCATAAGTTTATCTCTATGACTTGAATGACATTATCATGCTATGAGAATTATCTATGTTGAATTTACAAGTGGTTGAATGAATGTTACTAAGTTAATTATAGATATACATTTGTTTGTGTGTGCTAGTGCTATTTTGCAGGTTTCCACTAATATGTTGATGCCAACAAAGCCTACTATGTAGAAGAAATTCTTGCCAGTTGGTTGTTTGTCAAGAAGTCAAGAAACTAATCATTAAGAATTCAAAGCAAGAAAACTCTCATGGAGGGAAATTCTTATTTCAAATAAAAAGAATGTAACTACCTTTTTAATGGTCATATTTGTTGTTGAGAAAATCTAGGGAGTGATTGTGCTAGATTATCGTCGAAGCAAGTCTGCTTTGACCAATTTAGTGCATGCATAACTTCCTCCATCTTTTTATATGCTTTCAATAAGTGGTATCCTCCTATTTTGATGGAATCGACTTCCTAGGTAGTTAGGGTTAGTAGTTTTCTCTCTATAAATAATATTACATTCTGAGTTGCTGCATTTGAGTTAGTGTAAGGGAGACTCACCCAAGGGGGCCCACTTGGTGAGAATTTCATCTATTAGTTTAAAATTTATTTTTTGTTTAGTAGTTAGTTTCAATTTCAACAACTATCTATTCCTGCAACCATTGAAATTCCATTCTATGATTGTTCCTGCAGCCAAGGCAGACAAAGTAGTTTCCTGTCTATTTTCTGAGATTTTCATTTCTATCCTTCATTTCCAGTCCAGTTGTTAATGCTTAGTATATGTGTTGATTTATGTTTAGTGTTTAAGTTGATTTACTTCCAGCACTTTATTTCTAGCATTGTTTCTTTCCTAGTTTATGGATGATTGCAATGAAGTCCTAGTGCACATACAGTGTTGGCCCACTTCAAGTTTGGGTCCCTGGGTTGACAAGTGAAATTCACCTTCATGATGAGTGAGATAGCTACTTAGTTTAGATGTTCAATCTCTAAGTCATAGCCTTAAAGGCTTAGTTATTAAACCATTAAAGGAGTCCAAAAATAGGTTATGTTTGGTAAGCATATGAGTGTTCCTTTCCATGTATACATTAGGCTCTGGTGAGTGGCCTGCACTTGTCTACTCTAGGAGGCATATTGTTATGCAACATGTGTCCTATGTGTGTCTTCTCCATGAGACACATTGCAATATGACATATGTCCTTGTGTGTGCTATCCACTTGGAATATGGCCATGCCATGTAGGGCTTTGTGGTGTGCATGCCTCAATTATGCACATGAGGGGGATGTGGCCTAGGCATGCCTTTTCCACTAGGAAAATTATCATGCCATGTGGGGATTTGTGTGTTCATACCACAAACACACATGAAGGCTATGTTGATAGTCAAGATGTGACTTCCCTCCTTCCTTATTTAGTGGCTAGTTTTTAGTCACATAGTGATGTGATGTCCAATTTCGATGATTGTTAACCTTATTTTGATTATTGGTGATTTTAATTTTCTTATGTGGGTCATCAATTATTATTTTATCTTGATTGTATTATTTTAGCCACTATTTGTGAATTTATTTTCATATATTTATTTATCTTATTATTGAATTAGAAATTATTTCTTTGAAATTTATGCTTTTACAATGGCTAAACTAGGGTCTCTTTTGTTTTCAAGTGTTGGTCTTGTGTTTTGATTTGTTTCCTCACCAAGTCAAGAGGTAGGTTACTTGTGGACATGTATGGAAGGGCTCGCTAGGTGCTAGTAGCCAAATAACACTATCATACCACATAATTTATTTTGACACATATTCTTGTTTTTCCAAGATCATTGCATCTCCATGACCAATATTTTCTCTGTGTGTTATTATCTTTCGATTTGGATGTTATAATATGTGTGGAAATGAATATTTTTCTTGGATATAGTTACATATGATCTATTGGTAATGTTAATAATTATTTGAAAAACTGAATTATTGTATCCATATAAAAAGAATAGTGATTATTCTATATTTTTTCATGTTGAGATCTTATGAGTGTTGGTGGATAGATTTGTCTTTTGAATGATTGACTTAGATTGACTCCATTCTTCCCAAGAGAAATACTAAATCGATCACCAATAGTTGGAGAGATCACCATTGTATTGGTGATCTTCCTCTGAATTTTGAGAGGTACAATTCCCTCGTATGATATGAATTTGGACTTTTTAACAACAAAAAAATGGGGATATAATTTTAACTAGAAAGCAAGAAAGGTAGACTAACACCAACCCATAACCATGGAACACATGTGATTGAAATAAACTTTGAAACTACTTATTAAACTAAAAATATATTTTCAAGCTACTAAGATCATGACTCAAAGATCATATCACTAACAGCTAGCTGACTTGACTCAAAGCAATTCCGGTATCATCTGAAGATAAATAAATGAAAGAACAAGGAATACCACATCCACATAGAGAAGGAATATCCTAAAACCTATCAAAGCTCACAGATTTATCCATAAATGCTAAGCATTTCATTTAAATTTACTACTCATAGACAATAAACACCTTCAAACAATAACTAAAATTACAAAACTTGATCCTTATTCAGATTGATTCTCACTCATGCATCACAATGCAAGGGGGATCAAAATTTGGACCCCTTTGATATCAGATTGAAGCATATTAAAAAAAAAAATCGAATGTAAAGATGATATATTTCTTGAAAACCAGTTCCTGAGAGAATGTAACCCCATCTCATCAAATAAGCGTTTTGTGGAGGATAGTTCTTTGTCTGATGAAGACACATTAGCATTAATGACCAATTTTAGGATTAGTTATGATTACATTAGTTCTCTCGATTGATTGAGATGGGAGAATGAATCGCTAACCTTGCAAATGGGCCCTATGTCCTTCAACTCATCTGAACTACCCATATCCACTCAGATTAGCAATTAATGATGTGCCAACTAGGAGCATATTTGTAATGATAGCTTAAATGCAGGCAATTTCCCAATTTCAAAACACACACTTCATTAGATTCACATTACATCACTTAGATGAATTTATTAAATTGAAGCCACTTGAGTGTCCTCACTTTACTAATTGCATTATCACGAAAACTTTCCTCATTTACTCCCATTTTTCTATAAATTAGTTACAGTGCTTTCATGATTTCAGATATGTTGAGCACTACTAGTGATGCATCTTCTGAGGAGAAAGGTGAATTCCTCAATTTTTGGGGAGTTGAGTGTAGTAGAATGAGGATACTAGTTGTAGACCAACTGAGAGAGATCTTCCTCATCCATAACAACATCGAGGAAAGAGTAATTTAGAAGATAATTGGTGAGCACCTCCTCTCCCAAGTGCACATATGAAACTCAACTTTGTCAGAGTTTTATTTACAATATTGTCCACACCTCTGGGAGGTTTGAATGGGGAATTTGAGTTGATGAGCATCTGGTTAGACTAGTCTAGCTACCTTATGTCAAATATTCCTTAGGAAACTTGTTTGAGTATCCACATGTAGGTCTAGTAGGCGATGCAATCTACATTACTACTACTTTGAGGAATGAGTGGGCCAGGCAAGTGCTTCTCCGCACTAGGCTAGAACACAATGTATTAGAGACTTTCACTCACTTTGTGGAGTTTAAGGAGAACCTTTTCTCCCCTACACAAATTGAATGCCTCTAGGAGGTGATTGAGGGCATCAAGATTCTCATTTTCACTCTCTATGCTTAGAAACTCATGTGTTGAAGACCCAAATTTTGGCTTGTAATATGTTATATATATAATATTTTTGGCTTTCAACTTAGCTCTGTGTAATGTGGCAATCTATGCTTATAGTTCTATATTTTCATATTGTTTGTGATACTAATATTTATTTTAAATCTTCTATAATGCATCTAAATGGTCGTACATTTAAATATTGTTTATGCAATGTATTTATCTCTAGTATTGTTACTTCCACAAATAATAACTCGTAAATATTCTAAATGCAAAAACATCAAACTCTAGGTAGGATTTCAAAAATGATTTCAGAATCCAATTTTTTGTGAATGAAACCATCACCTACTTTATCTATCATGTGCATGACATGCTTCAAAAATACTCTCAAGAGCCCCTTTTTCATTAAAGCCTTTCAAAAGAACCCTTAGAAGGAGTACTTAATTATTTTAGAAAATCCACTGTAGAAATGGGTTAGGTTTCCCAACCCTATCAGGAACTGACAAAGTTTTGGAAACCTAACAATTTTTTTGAAAGGAACTTGTTTTCACTTAATCTTCCTCCTTTCGTCGGTGAAAACTAGAGTTACATAAACCACTTCAGGACCCAACAACTATTCCAAAAATTAACAAGGTTCAACATAAAGACAACTTAGGAAAAATTGCTTGGATTGTCGAGTGAGAGGAAGGTTGTAAAAACCATTTTGGGACCCGACACAACTTTGAAAACTGAGGTAGAAATGTGACAACTCAATGTGTTCAATTTACCCAAAGGAAGTGGACACATTTTTGAATAAGGGCTACCAAAAAGGTGGTAACAATGAGTAAGGTTTATTTTGTGAAAATTATAATGGTTCCAAGGAAATTATTTATTTGAGTATTCCTTTTATTCCATTTAGTGGTGAACTATGTGTACTATTTCTTATCTCTTAGGTGATGTGTGATTTCTTTGATGTTGGTAAAAAGAAAAATCTATTATATGGCATGTGATCATCTTTACATTCATGACTTTCAAGAGTAAGTCAATTTCTAGTGTGGAAGGATGTATTTCCTACCTATTCCTAGCATATGATATTAGTGGGAGAATTGTATTTCATTTACGCTTAGATGTTAGATGATCGTGTTTTGATATTATTGCTTTAGACCTGATTCATAATTCCTCTATGGCTATTTTATTGTTATGATTAAGTAAAGAGCACTAAAGTGTATGTGTGATTTGATTCCAAGTCCCTTGAAATGGGATGGATGCATTTCATTTTGGAGGTCCCTTGGGATGTGTGCATGATACAAGCTTTCCCCATTGATTATTATCATGTTTTGATTCATGAATATATGCATTAATATAGATGTTATAATTAAATATCATAAAATTTATCATTTAAATGCATTTAAATTATGGATATAATATTGTATAGTATGGGGTATTTATGCAATTCTTTGGCTATTTATATGAATGGAGCAAGTATTCTTGATGTGTGTGTGTTGAGTGGTTACAGGTACTAGGTCTTTCTCCACCTGGATCTACAAGTTTGAGTATACCCTGATGATGGCTATAAGGAGATATCAAATTGGCCATTATTATTATTATCTTACTCATCGTACTTAATCTAAGTGTGAGAACCATGTTATTTTACCTATGTTAACTTGGATATCACCATTGGTGTGATTTTCGATATCGTAACCCTGTTTTGGATGTCTCATGAATGTGTAGTTGATATTTTGTTTTTTATTAGATTAGCAAGGGAAGGGCCCTAATCCCATGGTTGCATCCAAAACTCAAAAAAGAAAATTGGGTGGGTAAAATAGCACCACCATCCCACATCAAAAAGTAGCATGTCCAGGGTGGCACACATGCCAAATAACATAATAGTAACCATAGAACCACTATACATAATCAAAAACAAAAGATTACTACTAGAGTACTTAAAACTATGAAGATTATTTATTAGGTCCACCATATACCAACAAGTCCAAAACCATAACAGAGCTATTTGGAAATAGTAGTCCAGAATATTAAAACAAAACAATAAAAAAAGTAGGGCAGCCATTAACAGAAATAAGAAAAAAAGTCATTACTTGGATTTTCAAATAGGTCCCAGTAATCTCCTATTAGAAAGATATAATCTCTCCAATTAGGTCCCTCAATCTCATCCAGGTCCTTCAAGTCATCAATCTTTCCCAGCTTTTTCAGCTTCCTAGTGATCTTAGTTTGTCCAGACACAACACCTACCATTTCTCTATGCATTAGGCCATTTGTTACCTTCATCAACATGACCAAATATTTTTCCATACCATCCATTTGAACTTGCATATAGGTTAGTCTGCTTTTTAAATAATCAATGCTAGAGTCTTCAAGAGTAGTATCATTGCCAATATTCCTAGATTTAGGAACATTCAGGGTTTCATTCTTCTAGATATCTTTAATTTTAGTCACCTCCTCCTCATTATCTTCATTCTCCTCCTCATTTTCCTCTTCACCCATGTCATAGGAAATATCTTCAAATTCCATCCCATCACTTTCATCATCAACCTAGGCTTCAAATTCTTCCACCTCCAACCCTTCCTCCTCATGAAAGGTGGCTTTCTATTTCCCTTTCCTATCCTGGGTGTTAGGAAAATGTGTCTCAACCTTGTAATTATGTAATGATTTATTGTTGATAGGTGTATATATATTTATATATATATTTCCTAGTTACACTGATAGGTGTAAACAATGGTATAAGGGGGGGAGAGTGGGATGAGTATAAATATTTTTTTGTTAACTTTTTTAGGAAGCTTCTAGAATGGTTGACATACATTAGATAAATGATACATTATAAATATAGACCATTAATTATTAGGTTTTAGATCTAATGGAAGATATTTTGTTGGCATGTCTTGCCCTATAACTCAATTTTATGAGGGTGTTGTATTATGACTATCGTGGAGAGAGACGGTGATGTATTTTAAGAGTCTAATAACAATAGTATTGTCTCTTGATCTTTGAGTGGTGATACTCCTATGAGAAGCGTGATCTTCAAGTATATTGTAATCTTTGTGATTTACTAAATAATATATTGGGCAGCTTTTGGAGTGTGTGGTTTTTCTCTAGAAAGAGTTTTACCCATGTGAATCATTGTGTCATGGTATGCATGATATTTATGTTTATTTCTATTTAATTTTTTCTAACTATTAAATATATGTAAATTTTTGCATTATTCTCCTCTCAAGATTAGTGTAGGAAGTTGTTATGCTACCTTAGCTTCCTTACAAGTGGTATCAGAGCTTGATCACCTTTGGTTTCAGTTGTGGGTTGTTGGGTTTTTTGAACTAATACAGATTCGAGTGGGAGCTTGTGTAGAAGATACTTTGTGATCTTGTTGCAAGAATTTTTAGATGACATGTTCATCAGGGACAATAGAGGTGGATAAATTTTATGGAAATAATTTTGAAATGTGGAAGTTGAAGATGGAGGATCTGTTGATAGATTGAGATCTGTGGGATGTTGTTGATGAGAATGTTCCAAGGCCTATAGTTCCTACTTAGGCTACTCAATATGATGTTATGGACTATAAATCCAAGGGTCTAATCAATTTTTTTTTGGTAGAATCTATTTTAATTAATTTCTATGAGGAGACCTCTACACAAAAACTATGGAAGAATCTTGGTGAGATGTATCAAGCCAAATATTTAGTGAACAAGATTTTCTTTAGGAAGAAGTTGTATTCCTTGAGAATGGAAGAGGGTGAATGAATCATAGACCACCTGGAAGCATTCAATATGCTAGTGGCTTAGTTGGTATCAGTTGGTGTCAAAATGGATGAGGAGGAAAAAATTTAGATATTGCTTTGTTCTTTGCCCAATTCATGGGATTCTCTTGTTATGGCTATTGGGAGTACTTCTGTAATTTTGAAGACTAAATATGTGGTGGGTTCTTTGCTTTCTAAAGAGATGAGGAGGAATGTATCCATCATTTCCAAGGAAGCCCTAAATTTTTTTGGAATACCTAAGGAAAAAGGCAAGAAGAATGAGAAGCGTGAAAAATCCAAGTCTAGGGGGAGATCTAAATCTCCTGGAAATTCCAAAGTTATTTGTTGGAACTGTGATAATCCTAGACATGTTCGTAAGGAATGCAAAGAAGAAAAGAAGAAGAAAAAGAGGAAAGTTGATTTTTATTCTAAGTCTGAGAAGGAAGATGGCAACACATTCATTGCAACTTTGGCAACTCGTGCAAGTAATGATGCATGGTTAATTGAATTGGGTGCATATTTCCATATGACCTTTAATAGAGATTGGTTTTTTTAATATGAAGAATTTGATGGAGGTAAGGTGTACTTGGGTGATGATTCTCATTTAGACATTGTTTGTCGTGGTAAACTTAAAATTAGGTTTCCTGATGGTAGAATAAAAATGATTAATGGTGTGTTTCATATCCCTCGATTAGCATAAAATCTGTTATCTATGAGAAAACTAATAGATGCAAGTGTACAGGTAGTATTTTCTGATGCAGGATGCAAGATGGTTAGAGGATCTATGGTGATTGCTAGAGGTGTCATATATGGCACACTGTATAAGCTAGATGCATGCACTGTTGAGTGCAATAGTACTTTTGTGAAAAGCAAGTCTGTGAAAGAAGTGAGGGTTTCACCTTCAGCAGATGGTCATGGCTTTTGGGTACCCAAGTTTTGGTGTATAGAGCTTAATTAGACTCAAAGGTTAAATTTTCCCCACTTTTATTGACATTGTTTCCCCCCAAATTATTTAATGAGGGTTTGGTAGCAATGCCCCCAAGACGAGGTCAAGGGGCAGCACCCCTTGCGGGGTCCAAGTAGTTAATTATTTTATTAATTAAAGGCGTCAGGAGTTAATTTTTCTATTGGTTGACATAAAAAAACTATATTTTGTAACCAACATAAGTCTTGATAAAAGGCTAAGGATTAGGGTTTCCGCTGATATTGTATTGTACCATTTGTAGCGGTGTTGAGTTGCAAGGATTACTGGTTGTAATCGGTTCGATTTACTAGATAATAATATTGGACTCTCTATTGGTGGATGTAGCCTGAGTTTGGGTGAACCATGTTAAATATTGTCTCTCGTTATTATTTATTTGTTTTTCATTCCCCTGTTTAATATTTATCTACATTTAATTGATATTTTTTGCATGCAATTCCTAACACCAAGGGTGTTCTTTCTTCTAAGAAAAAATTACCTGTAGAGAAAACTATGTTATGGCACTAGAGACTTGGCCACATTGGAGAAAAGGGTCTAAGGACCTTGAAAAATAAAAACCTTGTTAAAGGTTTGTCTAATTGTAATCTTGAATTCAATTTTTGTGAGCAATGCATTTATGGAAAACAAAACCGCATTCAGTTTTACTCAAGTTCTCATAAATCTTGTGTTGTATTGGATCTTATTCATTCTAATGTGTTTGGTCCTATAGATGTTCATTTGATTGGTAAATCCACATATTATGTTTCATTTATTGGTGATTATAGTAGGACATGGGTATATTTTTTTAAGAGTAAATCTGAAGTTCTCAATTGATTTAAAGAATTTAAAGCAATGGTTGAGTTGCAAAATGGAAAGAAAATAAAATGTTTGAGGACTGATAATAGCAGTGAATTTTTCTCTAAATATTTTGATAGATTCTATAAATATTGTGGTATTCATAGATAGAAGACAACTTCGTATTCTCCACAATAGAATGGAGTTGCAGAAAGAATGAATGGGACACTGATGGAGAAGGCTAGGAGTATTTTGAGTGGTGTTGGCCTAGAACACAGGTTTTGGACTGAAGTTGTTGCCACTGCCTGTTACCTAATTAACAGGTCTCCTACATTAGCTCTTATTGATAATATTCCTATAGAGGCATGATCAGGTTGTAAACCTTCATTAATACATCTTAGAGTTTTTGGTTGCGAGGCATATGCACATGTTCCAAAGGAGAAGCAAACAAAGTTGGAGAACAAGGTTGTGAAATGTATCTTCATCGGATAAAGTTATGGTGTGAAAGGATACAAGCTTTGGGAACCTGTTGCAACAAAGGTAATATATAGTAGAAGCGTTATTTTTAGAGAAACTAATCCTTCTTCTATTACATTGCAGCTAGAACAAAGTAAACAAGAATATGTGATTCAATTTCCTTCTAAACCTGAGAAAGTTGAATCAAGGCCCAAGGATAGACAAGAAGTTGAGGATAGCTCATCTATCTCTAGATCTTTAGAAGAGGAGGAAGAACCTCCAACTCAACTTGTTTGTAGGTCTACAAGGCATCGACAACCACCTGAAAGGTATACACCTAATGATTGGAGATGCATTTTTTGCTTTGAATACTAACATGGATGAACCCAGATCTGTAGAAGAGCCACTAGGTATGAATGATGCAAAATCCTAAAAGATTGCTATGGATGAAGAAATGACATCTTTGAGTGAAGTTCGGTGGGAGGAAGGAAGAGAGAGATAAGTAGAGATGGAGAGGTGAGATAGAGAGAAGCAGGAGAGGAGGGAGGGAGGAGAGAGAGGAGAGAGATAGGTTATAGAGAGAGAGGGAAGGTGGGTGGGAGGAAGGAAGAGAGAGGGAGAGGGAGAGGGAGAGGGATGGAGATAGATAAAATTAGAGAGGGAAGGAGGGAGGGAAGGAGAGAGAGAGGTGAGATAGAGATAAGTATATAGGGAGGGAGGGAGAGAGAGAGAGAGAGGGAGATAGAGTTGGGGATATTGAGATAGAGGGGAGAGAGAGGGAAGGATAGAGAGAGATGTAGAGATAGAGAGATATAGAGAAGTATACATGAAAGGAGAGATAGAGAGGAAGTAGAGAGAGAATAGTGAGATAGAGAGTAGAGAGGGAAGGAGAGAGTGAGAGAGAAAGATGGGGGAGAGAGAGAAACAAAGAGGTAAATAGGAAGGTTTGGATATTAAGAGATAGGGAGAGAGAGGGAAGGAGGGAGGAAGAGGTAGAGATGAAGAGATAGATAGAGAGAATTATATAGGGAAGGAGAGATAGAGAGGGCGGAGGGAGGGAGAAATAGAGAGAAAGAGATAGAGAGAGAGGTAGGGAGGGAGAGAGAGATAAAGGTGAGAGAGAGAGAGAGGAGACAGAGGAGACAGAGGAGAGAGGGAGGGAGATAGAGATAAATAAAGAGTGAAGGAGGGAGGGATAGAGGGAGATAGAATGAGAGAGAGACAGGGAGGAGGAAGGTGGAGAGAATGAGAGGAGGGAGAGAGAGAGAGGTAGAGAGGGATAGGTTAGATAGAGTGAAGTAGAGAGGGAAGGCAGGTAGGAGGAAGGGGGGAAGGGATAGAGAGAGAGAGAGAGATCATTAGAGAGGGAAGGAGATGAGGAAAGGAGGGAGGGAGAGAGAGAGAGGTGAGATAGAGAGAAGTATAGAGGGAAGGAAAGAGAATGGTGAGATAAAAATAAGTAAAGAGTGTTGGATATTGTTGCACTATGTTTTCATTGATGTCAACATATTTCAACCTCTAGTGTGGTCATGTTGAGAAGGAGTTTTGGTGTTGAGTAGGTGTTGCTAATGCAGCTAGTTCACTTGGTTTCTAAGTGATTTTTGAGAAAATTTGAATAAAGAATGTTCAAGGTGATAGAGTTGTGTTTGGAATCGTGCTTTGCATTTATTCATGGTTGAATATGTGCTTGTGTGGTTTGGATGAGATGATTAGAGGTGTTCAGAGGTGTTATATCTATAGTTTCAAGTTTTAGATCATGCAACGGTAGAAGATGTGTCTAATAGTGTGTTGCCTGTGAAGAAGGTTGTTTGGGAGAAATTGAATTGCTTCACATTTCTCTGTGTTGAGGTTTCTTGTCTTGAATATTTGGGAAAGTGCTAATATTGTCTATATCTATCTTCTCTTAGATTGTTTGGTGTTTAGTTGTTTTGCAAGGTTGGTTAGTGAGTTGTATGTCTGTGGCAGTGTGGCTAGTTGCATAGGATGATAGTATTCTCAATTTCAGGTGGTTGGATAGTGTTGTTGAATATTTTGATGATGTTCGTATATTCCAAGATCTTGTGTGTTATTTTCAAGTGGTTTGCAAGATGTTTTTGGACCTTGTGGTGTGTGAAATTGATTGTTTGATAGTGTTAGTATAGGTTTGGTCAATCTGGCATGCTAACACTGATTGCAGAGATGGTTTGTTGTTTTTGGAAGCATGGTGTAGCATGTCAATGTCGATTCTAGTTAACCCTTGGTTTTTTTTTCCTTCACTTCTTTCCACCATGAAAGTGTTTGATGTCGACCTATTTGGTGGTTACATATTTGAGGTGCATACATTTCATCGGAGCCAACTTGGAGAAGGTTATTTATGGTTGTGGGTGATATATATGCAAGGTCAATTGTTGGAGAATTCAATGGTGTGTTGTTTGATGTGAAATGATGTGGATGTGATCAAGTGTTGAGATTTGAGTGCAAGCTTAAATTCCTAAGGCTACCTAAAGCAGTGAGCTAAAGGTGTCTATTTTTAGTGTACCTAAAGTTGTTGGAGGCAGTGAAACAAATGTTGTGGATGGTGTAGATTTTTTGTGGTGGATCTTCCTGTTGTTTTGAGCTAGAGAACCTCCTTGTAACATTCTTCTTATATTCTCTTCTATTCCAGAAAGTGAGTCCTTTAGGCAGTTATCCACTATTTTCTTTTGGGTAGGAAGCCTTTCTAGTAGTGAGCCTCTTGTAATCGTTGTTGTTATTCATATATATGTGAGTTAATCCTCATTGTGTTTTTTCCCTTATTAGGGTTTTCCATGTAAATCTAGTGTTCTATGGTGTATGGTTGTTAATGTGTTTATATTTCATTAGTTTACATTCATGTTGATACATAAGAAGGGTTTGAGGTTAATGAGGGTTTGAATGTTTTAATTCACAACTAATTCACCCCCCCTCTCAGTTGTCTTGTGTGTCTAAAAATTGGTATAAGAGCTATGGTTCCTTGAAAGAAGCTTAACCACTTGAGTTAAATCCGAATGGCACATAGGAATGGTGTCAAAGAGCCTATGTTTGATGGATTAAACTATGCTTTCTGGAAAGCTAGGATGGAAGGCTTTCTTGTCTCATTAGGGTTTGGTGTTTGGAAGTCAGTTAAAAATGGATACACTATGCCTACTAATCCTATGAAAAGTGATGATGAGATCAAGGATTATGAGAATAATGTAAAAGAAAGGAATGTTACCTTGAGTAGGCTTCCTGATTCAAAGTTTGTGAAGGTGATAAGCTACAAACCTGCTAAAGAGATATGGAAAAAGTTGTAGAGAATTTATGAAGTAGTGGATAAGGTCAAGCAAGAAAAGATGCATAATTTCAAAGCCAAATTTGAAACCCTAAGGATGTCAGAAGATGGAGATATTACATGCTATATGCTCTAGGTGGATGAATTTTTCAATGTCATCAATGATCTTGGTGGAAAACAGGAGGAAAGTGAAGTTGTGAAAAAGGTATTGAGAACTCTTCCTAAATCTTATAGTGCTAAAGTTTCTTCTATTGAGGAATCTCAGAATTTGGATCAATATTCTAGAGATCAAATGTTTGGTTCTTTAACTAATTTTGAATTAAGAGAGTTTAACAAAGATGCTCCAAAGAAAGAAACTATTTTTAAAGTCAACAAGAAAGATGATGAATATGATCTAGATGATCTTGATAAAGTGGAAGCAAATTTTGTAAGAAGATTGAAAAAGGGCACTAGAAAATACAGAGGTAAGTTACCCTTTAAGTGTTTCAATTGTGGAAAGATAGGTCATTATGCTTCTAAATATCCAATCAAAGTCTCCAATGACAAACATAAAGATCACAAAGGGGTAAATCTGTCAAGAAGAGTTATTATGTTAAAGAACATAGTGGTGTATCTAATGATAAGGAATCAAACTATCTAGATGATGAAAGTGATGAATGATTGTTCATGGCTTTAAATGTTAGAACTAATTCTATTGACCATGAAAGATGTGTGAAGGAAATTGCTTGAAAAACAAGTCACAGTATTGAAGGAACTATGTTGACTGTTTTTCATGTAAGAGAGGAGAGAAACTATTGGATAATTTATAGTGAATGCTCAAATCATATGACAGATGATAAGAGTAAGTTTGTTAAACTTGATAAATATGATGGCGGTCTTGTTAATTTTGGTGATGATACACCTACTACGATCTATGGAAAAGGTTCAATTAATTTTGATGGAAAGCATAAGACAAATGGTGTTATTTATGTCAAGGGTCTCTGACATAATATTCTCAATGTAGGACAAATGTGTAGTAGAGGATGTTGCAAGGTGTTTTCTTTGGTCTACTTGTGTTATGCAACACAACACTTGGGTTTGTGACATGGCTTAACCGCCTCTCATGGATTCATTAACTTTGGTGGTTGTTTCAGGCATTAACAGGTCGATCTTTTGGTGCAATGACAACTGTTTATGCAATAATTGGTATCAAAGCTTGGGTCACAGGTTTGAACCCATTGCTTGCACTGGGGGGATTATTGCAAGGTGTGTGTCCTTGGTATCCTTGTGTTGTGAAGCACGTCACTTGGGTTCATGACATGGCTTAACCAACTCACGTGGATTCATTAACTTTGGTGGTTATATCAGGCATTAACACATCAATCTTTTGGAGCAACAACAATCGTCTATGCAATAGAGGATACAATGGTGTTTTAGGATGATGGTTATGAAATCAGAAAAGGAACCTCTAGAACATTGGTTGTAACTAGAACAAGGACATAAGGAAATGTTTATTAGCTCAAAGGTGGTGGTGTTAAGTGCTTTATATGTCTAAAATAAATGAAAGTTGGTTATGACATAGAAGAATCTATCACATCAATTTTGATAGCCTGGTAAAGATCAGTTCAACTAATTCTATGAGAGATCCACCAAGAATTATAAATCCTATCAATGAAATTTACAAGGAGTGTTAGTTTGGAAATCAGACAAAGAAAAGTTTCAGAACTAAGGAATATTCTACCACAAGACCTTTGGATTTGGTGTATACAAACCTATGTGGACCTACCAGAATAAGGTCTCAAGGTGACAAGTATTTTATGTTGTTGATAGATGATTACTCTAGAATGACTTGGGTGACCTTTCTCAAAGAAAAATTAGAACCTAGATAATTTTAAAGAATTTAAGTCTATGGTTGAGAATGAAATGGATTTGAAAATCAAATGTTTGAGGTTTGATAGAGGTGATGAGTTCACTTCCAATAATTTTAACAACTTTTTCAAAGATCATGGGATAAAAAGACATTTATCAACTCCTAGGACTCCTCAAAAGAATGGAGTTTTGGAAAGGAAAAATAAGACAGTTCAAGAAGTAGCAAGAACCATGATGAAGGAAGAAAATCTACCAGATATCTATTGGAAAGAAGTTATTCATAGTGTAGTGTACATTATTAATAGAGAACAAGCAAGAGTGAACAATTCAAAGACCCCCTATAAACTATGGTATGGAAACCTCCTACTGTGAAGTATTTTAGAGTGTTTGGAAGCAAATGTTATATTTGGAGAGATGAATAAAATGTTAGAGTAATTGGTTATTTACTTGATTAATTAAACAATATTTGTTTAATTAATTAAAGTTCCCTTTTATCTCTTTTACACTTAAGCTAACATTAGGTGCATAATAATTAATTATTTTATTAATTATATATGTGCAAGCCTAGGGTTTTCCATTTTGGGTTTTTTATCTATATGTGCTTGAAACTTTTCTTTTGTATTATTATTTTACACATTGTAAAATACAGAGCTCCACATCTTTGAGCATTTTACTATTTTCTGTGTTGCTTCTCTTTGCTTCTCCCTGTAATAGGTATTCTTAGCTTGCAGAAATCATTGGGCTCCTATGAAGTTGTATTTTCTCAACTCCTACATAAAATCTAGGAAATTTTGATGCAAGATCAGATGAAGGAATCTTCCTTGGATACTCTACAAAGATTAAGGCATATAGATGCTACAACAAAAGGTCAAAGAATTTGGAAGTGTAAGTGTCAAAATGGATGAAGAATCACATCAAAGCTCAATGTTGATAGAAGGATATGAATCTAATGAACCCCCTTGCAAAGAAAAAGAAGAGAAAGAGAAAGAGAAAGAGATAGTAGTGGAAGAGGAAGAGGAAGAAGCTTCATAAAAGAATCCTAAGATTCCTAAGTATGTGCAGAAGAATCATTCTAAGGATCAAATCCTTGGAGATATGAGAAAAGGTGTGCTGAAAAAAAGAAGAGTTGCTATGGTAGAGGAACAGGTAAAATTTTGTTCTCTCTAATGGAGAAGCTATCAAGAACAAGGCTAGGCTTGTGTGTAAGGGCTACTCACAAGTGGAAGTAGTATATTTAGAAGAGACTTTTGCTCTAGTAGCAAGAATGGAAGCCACTAGGATGTTTTTGCCTTTTGCAGCTCATAAAGACTTCAAGGTGTATCAAATGGATGTCAAGTTTTCATTCTTGAATGGTGAGTTGGAAGAAGAGGTATACATTGAACAACTAGAAGGTTTTCAGTTATTAGAAAATCTTGATATGGTCTGCAAGTTGAAGAAAGCATTGTATGGGCTCAAATAGGCTCCTAGAGCTTGGTATACAATATTATACAAGTACCTATTGTAGCAGGGATTCAAAAATGGTATTGTAGATAGCAATCTTTACTTCAAGGTTGAGAGAGATAAACTCCTTATTGTGGTTGTGTTTTTTATGACATAATATTTAGAGGAAATGAGGAAATGTGTAAAAGGTTTATAGAGGAGATGCAAAATGAGTTTGAAATGTCAATGTTTGGGGAGATAATTTATTCCTTGGGATACAAATCAATCAATTTGATAAAGGTATATTCATCTCACAGTCAAAGTATGTCAAGGAAATTTTAAAGAAGTTTGGAATGGAGGAATCTAAACCAGTATGTACTCCCATGGTTGTTGGTTGTAAGTTGAGAAAAAATAATGACTCTTCTAAGATAGATTAAAGAAAGTACAGATCCATGATTGGTGAATTGTTATATCTAACTACTACTAGACTAGATATCATGCATACAGTATGTCTTGTGGCAAGATTTCAAGAAGATCCTAGAGAATCACATGTAGCAATAGTCAAAAGGATATTTAGATATTTGAAGGGCACTCTGGACTATAGTCTATGGTATTCTAAGGATACTAATTTCTCTTTTAGTGCTTATGTAGATGCAGATAGGGTAGGTTGTGCAGATGACAAAAGAAGTACAAGTGGAGGTACATTCTTTCTTGGAAACAGATTAGTTTCTTGGTTAAAAAGTAGGATTCAGTGTCATTATCTATTGTAGAGGAAAAATATATTGCAACAACATCTTGTTGCATTCAGGTGTTGTGGATGAAGTGAACATTGAAAGATATCAAAGTGTCATATGATGAATCTATTTTTATCTTGTGTGATAATACAAGTGCTATCAACATTTCAAAAAATATGGTAATTCATTCAAGGACAAAGCATATCTCTATCCAGTATCACTTTCTAAGAGAGAAAGTTGTTGAGAATGAAGTGAAGTTGGAGTATGTGCCCACAAAGGTTCAAATAACAGATATTTTCACAAAGGCTCTTCCAAACATACATTTGAGTATCTCAAATAGAAGCTAAGGGTTATTGACCCTCCTTTCAACTAGATGCATGAGTTAGTGCATTTATCTATGTGAGTAATTCAAGATTTATTCTTTGTCTTGGACTGATGAAGGCTACCTCTCAGGGGGAGTAGGTAGTGGTGTTTTTGGTTGGTATAGTTAGGGGAGCATATCTTGTGCCCATAAGGGGGAGAGAGAAATGGAGAGAGAGTAGTGGAAGTAAAATAAATGGGAGAGAAAGTAGTTTGTAGGTGTTGCCTAAAGTGAAGTTTGCAAGTGTTTCCTAGAGTGAAGTATGCAGGTGTTGCCCTTTTCCATTGATGTCAAAGTGGGAGAAGGTGATATTTGAAAAGCATGGAGAGAAAATAAGCTTTAAAATCATAAGAAGAAAAGGGAGAAAGAAATAAGTCTAAAATTTAATAAATTTCCAAGGGGAGTCCTACTTGATGTAAGATTTCTTTTGTTGTTGATGGTTTTTCAGAGTTGGTGTTGCCATCAATGAAAAAGGGGGAGATTGTTGCACTATGTTGTCATTAGAGTTTTCATTGATGTCAACCTATGTCAACCTTTAGTGTGGTCATATTGATAAGGAGTTGTGGTGTTGAGTGGGTGTTGCTGATGTAGTTGGTTCACTTGGTTTCCAAGGGTTTTTTAAGAAAATTTGAATAGAGAGTGTACAATGTGATAGACTTGTGTTCTACATTATG
>VDFB02075321.1:284534880-284553987 GCA_007258455.2 Sequoia sempervirens
TATGAGTTCATGGTGGAACAACTATTCAACCCATCATATGACAACCCATAATCCCAAGTCATCTACCATCTAATAGAGGTTGATGCTTCCATCTATGGGACAATTTATAATTACCTAAAATACAATACCCTCCCACCTGACCTTTCTCAAAATAAAAAATAAAACTTCATTCGTGAAGTTTCCTGACATGCCCTTATCATGGATGTCCTTTATCAACGAGGTCTTGATGAAACTCTCCTCTGATGTATAGAACGTGATGAGTCTGAATTTTTTTTACAAGAGGTTCATGAAGGTGTTTGTGGAACTCATTTGAGTGGTTTAACCTTAGCAAAGAAACTCCTTTGTTTGGGATATTACTGGCTGACTATGGAGAGGGATTCATTTTAGTTCATCAAGAAATTCCAAAAGTGTTAGATTCATGTCAATCTCATCCATGCACCAACACAAGAACTTCAACCTTTTGTAGCAACATGGCCCTTTGTTAGTGGGGACTAGATCTCATAGGGAAGATTCATCCATCTTCATCCAACAGACATAAGTTTATCATCATAGCCACATAATACTTCACAAATTGGATTGAACTAGTTCCCTCAACCACCATCACAGGAAATAAAATCTCATCATTCATCTTGAATTATATCATTTGTCGATATAGCATCCCTCAATCCATTATCACGGACAACTACAAACCATTCAAAAATTAGGATGTCCAATAACTCTATGAGAAGTTCCATATACAACATCGGTTTTCTAAACCATACTATCCCCAAGGAAATGACCAAGAAAAGGAATCAAACAAGACTATCCTGAAAAATCTTGAAGAAAACTATCAATGAGGTTGGACATGATTGGCATGTTCAATTGAACCCTGCTTTATGGGCTTATAGAACCAATATCTGAACCCTAATAGGAGCTACACCCTACGCTCTAGTTTATGGATCATAGGCCATTCTACCCATTGAGGTGGAAATAGCATCTCTTCCGGTATCACTGAAAGGGATCATATCCGAGGAGGATTATAGAGTGTCTAGGTTGCAAGAATTGGAATTGTTAGATGAGCATCGTCAACAAGCAGTTGATCACTTGAAATCCTATTATCAGAGAATATATAGGAGCTACAAACATAGAGTCAAACCAGGAACCTTTCAGGTGGGTGACTTCATCCTAAAAGAAAATCCTCGTAACCAATAGGATAGAGAGAATGGGAAATTTGAACCTAATTGGCTAGGTCTCTTTGTAGTGGTATTAGTCTTTAGATTAGGAGCATATCAATCGTCCACACTTGAAGGGGATTTGTTTGATGAACCCCTCAATAGCCTGCATCTCAGGAAGTTCTACACCTAAATCATCTAGTGCATAAGAAAAATTCCTGCAAAAATACAAAAACATTAGAAAATGTCCTGAAAAATGGTTGCCTTGATGAAAACCTGGCAAATAGGCATCATGGGAACAACAAAAAATGAAAAAAGAGAAAAATACAAAAAAAAGTGAAAAATCAAAAAATCAAAAAAATCATAAAACCTAAAAAAGTGCAATAAAAGCAAGTAGTGAAAACCTGGAAACAAGCGCTATTTGTGATAGGTTATATTTTCCATCTATTTTAGCATGTCGTCTATTCACTTTCACCATCCATCTGCATATCATCAAAAAGCTCCATGTACATATCTTGGCATTGCAGTCGTGTCTCACCCTAGACTGGAGGCAGAAATCCTGGACCCACTGGGGTCAAATAAACTTTGAGCTTGAACCAATAGACAAACAATAGTAGAGAAAACACAACAAACATGATCATAGTGCAACCAAACATTGAACATCAAACACCATTAGAAATACATCAACCATCCAAAATAAAAACAACCAAATCAATCAAACCAAAAGCATGCTTTAAATGGATGATGTTCCTTCTAAATCATGGGTTTATCATGTCAAACACAAATGTTCAAATTGTTGTACTTTGATTTTTTCTATCATATCTCTGGAGCACCTCGATGATGTATTGAACCAGAGGAGCCAGGAAGGAGTATGATTTTTCTTTTTCTGTTGTCTATGCGTTAATCATTATTAAGTTGTGCAAATTGTCGTGGGACGTGCTCTACCAAGTATCACTAATGACATTTCAAATTTGCATAGGAAAACAATTAACTCTTCTTTATTTACACAGGTAATGCTCAGGTCATCTTGGTTTAATTATACCTAGATTCTTGTGTTAACAAGTTCAATATCAAAAATCATGGAAGTAGTACTCACGTCATCATGGTCTAAATATGCCATCAATGCTTGTACTCACTTTCAACATTATAAAGGCTCAATGATGATAAAAAGCATGAAAAATCAGATGTTACAATTGTTGGAGTTAAAATGACACTAAGAGGGGGGGGTGAATCAGTGTCTTAATAGATTTGACCAATTTTTAAAAATTCATAAACATAGCTCAGATTTGATCTCAATATTACTCTGATTAATGAATTCATGATTTTGAATGTAATCATTCATAAACAGAATTGAGAAAAGTAATAATCCCAACAGAAAACTGAAACAACAACATTGTAAAGCAGTGAGCACATAGAAGAACAAAGAGACACAAGATTTTTCCAAGTGGAAAACCCTCCTAGGGTATAAAAACCACTCCCAAAATGCCTTGCTGGCTTAACTTTAAAACAACTATTCACAATGCCTTATAGGTTTATTTTTGAGCACCCACTCAAGGAGCACCAACCCCTCGTTTAGAGATATCTATCTCAAGGAGTACCAACCCCTCAAATTATGTTTTGAACAATAATAATAACTTAGAGGATTTCTCTATTTTCAGTTAAGCTCATAACTCTCTGTTTTCTCATCTACAGAATACCCTAAGGATTCAATAATTGAATCCTTAAAATATTACATAGAAAAGATTATTACAATATATCTTTGCATCTTTGTTTTTCAGGTTTTTAATATAGAGTATTTCAATACATTTTTGATACAGCCAAAGAACAATCTTCCAGAATTACCACTAGAGAGGTTTTCCTGTTTTCAACACTGGTTTTTATATACGTTCAAAGTATGTCTATCATAAAGAAGTCTTCAAAATGCGTTTTTCACATGAAATTGAAACTCTCTTCCTAATTTTAGAATATGAAGCTGAATAATGATAATCTGTGGGTGATGGTAAAAATCATGAGTAACACCTGTCTAGAGGGCTCCAATTTTTGCACTGAATCAAGAGATTTCAAATTGTAACTGATAGATTTTCATCAGAACCACAACTACCCACCAGCTGAGAACCATAACCTCCCAATTCTCAGAGAATATTTTGCCATGTAACCATTCTGAGACTCAATGTCAACCAATGATGTCGGCTTGCAACTATACTTAGAAATTCACATGTCAGCTACAGTGTTTGAGTCTCCGATAATCATTCGTTGAGACATCCAGATAGTTCTGCCAAAAGAAATTAAATCGCCAGACATTCCTCTTAGTTATCGCATTCTCGATGACCCATCAGAGTTGGGGAGAAGTCATAATGAATACATTATGTCACGCCGAGATCCATGTGTTATGTTCTTTCCAATCACTGAGACATAAGCAAGTTTCTCACCGAGATCCCCTTTTCGTTTCATTCACTGTTGTTGTAACCTTTTGATATCAGAGAGACATCTTGTAGACAAGTATTTGTTTTGCCGAGAGCCCCCGTGAACAAACATGTCGCCGTGACAATTCAATACCTATGTCGAAGGAAACTTTATTGCTGTCAGTCATCCCTCTATTTGTCGCTATGACATTCTGCTATCGGGGAGACGTTATGTAGATTTCATTATGTTTCACCAAAAGGCTTTATCCATTATGAGTTGTAATGGTTCTCTCGCCGATGCATCCTTCTATCTTATGAATGTCGCTATAGCATACCATCATCAGGGAGACCTCTCGTAGAATGCTTCAGTCATACTGAAAGTCACCAACCATCTTGTGTATCACTGAGAAAAGACTGATCCTATGCTGACAAAGTCCTTTTGTGTTCCATCGGCGAGACTGGAGGTCACTCGCCAAGACCTCATGCCGAAAACCCCAACTCTTACCAAGATGTATGTCTTTATGTTGTTGGTCAGTATAAGAAATCAAACTCGCCAAGACCTTTCTTCGATGCACATGAGTCATACCAAAATGTTCTTTTTGTTTTATGCATCGCCGAGACATATCAATGTCGGGGAGACCTCTCGGAGAGCACACTATGTCATACCAAAAATCTTTTTGCACAAGTCAATAAGACACCACGAAACTGCTATGACATTTCATCGAAGCCACAACCTTTTCCAATAAGACCTTTCGGTGCATGGTTGGTGAGACAATATGTCTTCGGTGAGACCACATACGAAAAACAACACTCCTGCCGATATGTTCCTTTTCCTTCGGTTGGTGAGACAATGATGAGTTCACTAAGACATTATATCAATGCTGCAACTCTTGCCGATATGTTCTTACTTGTGCCAGTCGCCAAGACACAAAGCGCTCGATGAAACAACATGCCGATAGGGATTTCTTACGCTGATGAACCTCCTTATGTATTAGTCAGTGAGAACCGACTCATTCGGTAATACCTCTCAGCGGTGAGAAATACTTATGCCAATAGACCTTTCCTCTGTCGCCAAGACCACTTGAATGTCATGCCGATAGATACCCAAAGGTGAATTTTTTCATCAAGGACAAACCAATCAAAACACAACTGAGAACCAACAAACTCCCCCTTTTTCCTTGATGGAAAAACACAAATGACTCTCCCCCTTTTTACCTCAATGACATAGATAGAAGAGAAGAACGTGCATTGCCATGAATCACAACTGAGAAGCTAACCAAAATATCATGAGAAATAGCTACAAGAAAAGTAACAGTGCAGCAACCAAGATTGTAGGAGAGTTGTAAGTGAATCAAAATATATAACATGCTCCCCCTAAGCCAATGCTTGTAAAATCAGAGAAGTAAAGATTGAGAGATAACTCCCAATCGAAGTCTCAACCTTTCAAATGACTCTTTTGCTAAGGGCTTAGTAAAAATATCAGCCACCTGATCTTGTGATCCAACAAAATGTAAACATACTTCATTAGCCAATACCTTTTCTTGCAGAAAATGAAACTTGATAGCAATATGTTTAGTTTGAGAGTGCATAACAGGATTTTTGGAGATATTTATTGCACTTGTGTTATCACAGAGAATTGAAACAGGTTTAGGAACTTCAATACCCATATCAGATAGAGTTTGACTCATCCAAAGAACTTGAGTACAACATGAAGTGGCAGCAATGTATTTTGCTTCAGTAGTAGAAAGAGAAACAGATACTTGTTTCTTGTTGTGCCATGCCACTAAACGATCACCAAGAAAGAATGCAGCACCATTGGTGCTTTTCCTATCATCCAAACAACCAGCCTAGTCAGCATCAATATAAGCAATCAAAGAGAAATCATTGCTTCTAGGATACCAAAGTTCATAAGGAGTGTGTTTAGATTTCACCCTAAGCTGCACTCTATTCAAAATGTATACAGCTATATGAACAACTTCTTTCCAATACATATCAGACAACTTAGCTTCATCTAGCATGGTTCTAGCCATTTCTTTTACAGTTCTATTCTTATGTTCAACTATCCCGTTTTGTTGAGGTGTTTTTGTTGCAGCATACTGTCTTTTAATGCCGTGTTGTTCACAGTAATCAATAAACTCTTGAGAAGTGAACTCACCTCCTTTGTTAGATCACAAACATTTAAGTTTTAAATCAGATTCGTTCTCAACCAATTTACGAAAGCTTTTGAATCTTCCAAAGGCTTCTGATTTGTGCTTAAGAAAAGTGACCCATATCATTCTAGTATAATCATCCACAAACAACATAAAGTACCTTTCACCATTAATAGACCTTGTTTTGGTTGGTCCACATAAATCAGTATGCACAAGTTGTAAAGGTTTTGATGAAGAATGTTCTTTTGTTTTGAAGTTGATTTTAGTTTGTTTACCACTTAAACATTCTTTGCACACAGAGTTTTTTGGCTTGCTAAGAACTAGTAGACCTCTAACATTCTAATTTTTACTAATTCTAACCAGATTTTCAAAGTTTATGTGTCCTAATATTTTATGCCATAACCAATTCTCTTCAATTTGTCCCATTAGACACATACCTTGATTATTGTCATTGCTTGATGTGTCCAGAAGATTGTACACATTTCCTTTTGTCCTCCTTCCAGCTGCAATGGCCTTTCCAAGCTTGTTCTTAATCTCACATCCATGCGAAGTGAAAAGAACATGATAACCACTATCATAGATTTGACTAACACTTAGAAGATTGTGCTTGAGACCTTCCACATAGTACACATTATAGATAGGAGTGTCTTCATTCAAAAGAAGTGAACCTCTACCTTTAATTTGAATACCAGAGTTATCACCAAACTTAACATATCCACCTACATGATCTTCAAGATTTATAAACTTATCCTTGTTGCTAGTCATATGGTTAGAACATCCACTGTCCAAGACCCATAAGTCCTTTTTCTTGGAATGAAAAGCAGTTTGAACCAACATAGTTTGCTCAATGTTGTTAATAGCCTTAGGTTTCCAAACCTTTTTAATTTTCTATTGTTTTGATTGCAGATTAGTTCTGCATTGTTTGACATAATGTCCCATAGCATTGCATTTAAAACATCTGATTTGTCTAACAAAACCATAGTGTTGCCTAAGACCAAACCTGGGTATTCTAGGATTCATAAAGATCTATTACATCTTAAAGACTGAACATGATCCTTACTAAATTCTGAGTGATTTGAACCTGAACCTTTGACTTCAGAAGAGGGGTTTTGTTTTGTATTATCAATTGAACATTCACCCTTTTCAAAACCAATATCAGTTTTATCTTTATATAGCTTCTGCTTGCTGAGCATCTCATTCAGTTTTAGAGTGCTTTCATATTTTTCAATTTCCTTCCTAAGACAGACTACTTCTTGTTCCAGTTTTTGAATTTCTTGATCTTTGCAGCTTACAGTCACTCGAAGATAGTCCTCAACTCTTTTACCTTCTTCAAGTTGAGTTTTTAGAGAGACTATTTCTTGATCTGGTTTATGTTCTTGAGCAAGAACTTGTTTTTTGAGTTTTCTGACCTCTTGTAAAGCACATTTCAGCTCACTTTCAAGATCTACTTCACCTTCTTCAATGTCAATGGTGTTTGAATCATTTTGCTGAGTAATTTCAGCCATGAACAAAGTTTCATCTTCTTCAACCTGATGAATCTTCAGACTCAATATCAGATTCATCCTTACTAAACAGACTTTTCTTCTTTTTGAAATTGAAGTTTCGTTTAGGTTTGAAGGCCTTCTTCTTAGGCTATTTTTCAGTTGTCTCGTTGTCACAGATTTGATCATCATAGGGACACTTTGCAGCAAAGTGACCTATTTTGCCACAGTTAAAACATTTAAAGGGAAGTTTTCCCTTATATTTTCTTGATCCCTTTTTAAATCTTCTAACAAAATGGGATTCTTTAGAATCAGACAACTTTCATTCACTGACTTCGGCTTTCTCTTTCCTTTCAGTGTTAAAGGTAGTTTCTTTTCCTATTAAATTGTTTTTGCTAGTTCTCATTTCATAGGTAGTAAGTATTCCTTGCAGGTTGTCTAAGGTAAGCTGATCAAAGTGTTTCTTTTCTTCTAGGGTTGAAACCTTAGATTCAAATTTGGATGGTAAGGTTCTAACAACCTTTGTGACCACATTAAATTCATTAACCTCTTGACCTAGACCTTTCATTGCATTGACAACTTCATCAACTCTTAGGAAATATTCAGCCACTTCATCATCCTTCATTTTCAACTCCTCAAACTGATGTTTGAGAGTAATGATTTTTGATAGTTTGAATTTCTCATTCCCTTGATATATAGTTTCAATTTTTTCCCAGATATCATGAGCAGATTTGAAATGCATGACTTTAATGAACACATCTTTAGTTAACCCACACAAGATGGCATGCTTAGCTCTGGCATTTGTTTCATACCTCTTTTTTTCAGTAGGATCAGTGGGAATAGAGGCTGGTACATTGTAAGCATTTATAACAATGCTCCAAACATCAACATCAAAAGAAATAAGAAAAGATTCCATTTTGATTCTCCAAAACACATAATATGTTCCATCAAATAACGAAGCTCTGGTTACAGAGGCACCGTCTTGAGAATGTGCCATTAAACAAACTCCAAGACCAAGATCAATCCAAGGTGATTAAAACCTATTAGAGGACCCTACGCTCTGATACCAATTGTTGGAGTTAAAATGACACTGAGAGGGGGGGTGAATCAGTGTCTTAATAGATTTGACCAATTTTCAAAAATTCATAAACATAGCTCAGATTTGATCTCAATATTACTTTGATTAATGAATTCATGAGTTTGAATGTAATCATTCATAAACAGAATTGAGAAAAGTAATAATCCCAACAATGAATTGAAACAACAACACTGTAAAGCAATGAGCACACAGAAGAACAAAGAGACACAAGATTTTTCCGAGTGGAAAACCCTCCTGGGGTATAAAAACCACTCCCAAAATGCCTTGCTGGCTTAACTATAAAACAACTATTCACAATGCCTTATAGGCTGATTTTTGAGCACCCACTCAAGGAGCACCAACCCCTCATTTAGAGATATCTATCTCAAGGAGTACCAACCCCTCAAATTATGTTTTGAACAATAATAATGACTCAGAGGATTTCTCTGTTTTTAGTTAAGCTCATAACTCTTTGTTTTCTTGTCTATAGAATACCCTAAGGATTCAATAATTGAATCCTTAAAATATTACATAGAAAAGAATATTACAATATATCTCTGCATCTTTGTTTTTCAGATTTTTAATACATAGTATTTCAATACATTTTTGATACAGCTAAAGAACAATCTTCCAGAATTACCACTAGAGAGGTTTTACTATTTTCAACACTAGTTTTTATATATGTTCAAAGTATGTCTATCATAAAGAAGTCTTCAAAATGCATTTTTCACATGAAACTGAAACTCTCTTCCTAATTTTAGAATATGAAGTTGAATAATGATAATTTGTGGATGATGGTAAAAATCATGAGTAATGCCTGTCTAGAGGGCTGCAATTTATGTGTTGAATCAAGAGATTTCAAATTGTAACTGATAGATTTTCATCAGAATCACGGCTGCTCACCAGCTGAGAACCATAACCTCCCAATTCTCAGAGAATATTTTGCCATGTAACCTTTCTGAGATTCGATGTCAACCAATGATGTCAGTCTGCAACTATACTTAGAAATTCACATGTCGGCTACAGTGTTTGAGTCTTCGATAATCATTCGCTGAGACATCCAGATAGTTCTGCCAAAAGAAATTAAATCGCCAGACATTCCTCTTAGTTATCATATTCTCCACGACCCATCAGAGTCGGGGAGAAGTCATAACGAATACATTATGTCATGCTGAGAGACATGTGTTATGTTCTTCCCAATCGTTGAGACATAAGCAATTTTCTCACCGAGATCCCCTTTTCGTTTCATTCACTATCGCTGTAACCTTTTGATATCGGAGAGACATCTTGTAGACAATTCTTTGTTTTGCCGAGAGCCCTCGTGAACAAACATGTCACCGTGACAATTCAATACCTATGTCGAAGGAAACTTTATCGCTGTCAGTCATCCCTTTGTTTGTCGCTATGACATTCTGCTATCGGGGAGACGTTATGTAGATTTCATTATGTTTCACCAAAAGGCTTTCTCCATTATGAGTTGTTGTAACATAATGGTTCTCTCGCCGATGCATCCTTCTATCTTATGAATGTCGCTATAGCATACCATCATTAGGGAGACCTCTCGTAGAATGCTTGAGTCATACTGAAAGTCACCAACCATCTTGTGTGTCGCTGAGAAAAGACTGATCCTATGCCGACAAAGTCCTTTTGTGTTCCATCGGCGAGACTGGAGGTCACTCACCAAGACCTCACGCCGAAAACCCCAACTCTTACCAAGATGTATGCCTTTATGTTGTTAGTCGGTATAAGAAATCAAACTCGCCAAGACCTTTCTTCAATGCACATGAGTGATACTGAAATGTTCTTTTTGTTTTATGCATCGCCGAGACATATCAATGTTGGAGAGACCTCTCGGAGAGCACACTATGTCATACCAAAAATCTTTTTGCACAAGTGGGTAAGACACCACAAAATCACTATGACATTTCATCGAAGCCATAACCTTTGCTGATAAGACCTTTTGGTGCATGGTCGATGAGACAATATGTCTTCGGTGAGACCACATACCGAAAACAACACTCCTGTCGATATGTTCCTTTTCTTTCGGTCAGTGATACAATGATGAGTTCGCCAAGACAAAGCGCTCGATGAAACAACATTCCGATAGGGATTTCTTATGCCGATGAACCTCCTTATGTATTAGTCGGTGAGACCTGACTCATTCAGTAAGACCTCTCAGCAGTGAGAAATACTTATGTCGATTGACCTTTCCTCTGTCGCCAAGACCACTTGAATGTCATGCCGATAGATACCCAAAGGTGAATTTTGTCATCAAGGACAAACCAATCAGAACACAACTGAGAACCAACAACAATTACAAAATTTGCATAGTAGATCTACATGAGTAGGGTAGATTGCAATTACCCTCAGTTCCTAATAATATTACTAACCTACAAGTGTTCGAAGATGATAGACACATACTGGAATTCATTACTAATTCCGGTATTTTTGAGGCGTAAATTATTGAAGAGATAGATTGCCCTGATAGTGAAATTCAAGATGAAGAATTGACTCAAGTCAAAGATAACAACATTCTGAAAGGAATAATTGAGTTAGAATGATTGTTTGATATTGATCAGATAATAAAACAAAAATATTTACCTCAAAGTGAAGGACAATTATCTGAATTATATAATTTGAATACTGAAGAAGATCCTAAGAATTTTTTCATAGGGAAGGTTTGTACTGAATAAGAGAAAATAAATATTGTTCATGCACTTAAATATTATTGGAAAGTCATAGCATGGACCTATGAAGATTTGAAGAGGTATGACACTTCTATAATCACACATACTATACCATTAAATCCTAATGTGAAACCTTTCCGAAAAAAAAAACGTCCAGTAAATGCACTTTTAGAGCCTTAATTCAAAAGGAAGTTCAAAAATTGTAGTCAGCCAAGATAATTTTTCCAATCATACATTCTACTTGGGTGGAAAATTTAGTCCCTGTTAGAAAAAAGAACAGAGATATTCGATTGTGCATAGATTTCCAGAATCTCAATAGAACATCTGAAAAAGAAAATTATCCACTACCTTCACTCAAAGAAGTGTTACAAATAGCTAATGGTTCGCAAATGATGTCCTTTTTGGATGGATTTTTGAGGTATAATCAAGTAATGGTAGCGAAGGAGGATCGGATAAAAACTACTTTCACCACTAAGTGGGGAACATTTGCTTATAGAAGGATGTCATTTGGATTGATAAACGCTAGGGATACATTCCAAAGAGTGATGGACTATGCTTTTCGAGAATTGATAGGAAAATGCATCATCATTTACATGGATGAACTTACAATATTTTCCAAAGATAGAAGAGATCATGTCTGAGATCTCAGAGCTATATTACAAAAGTGTGAAACATACGGAGTTTCCCTAAATCCTAAAAAATGTATTTTTGGGGTTATTGAAGAAAAATTATTGGGACATATCATTTCTAAACATGGTATTTCAATCAAACCAGACAAAGTGAATGCACTACTCAAACTACAACCCCTAGGAAGTAGAAAAAAATTGAAGTCATATTTCAGTAAGATCAATTTTGTTCGGAAATTTACTATAGGATTTGCTGAAATAGTGAAGCCACTAAACAATATGTTAAAGAAAGATGAAAAAATAGAGTGGATGAATGAATCTAAGATCACCTTTGATACTATAAAGACTAAAATTGCAGAAGCACAAGTACTGGTAAGCACAAATTATATTAAACCTTTTTTATATTTACTCATTCGCTTCTGGTCATACTTGTGTTGCAGTATTAACACAAAAGGGCAAAAATAAAGAAGAAAAACCAATTGCTTTTATGAGCGATCCATTCAAGGAAGCAAAGTTGAGATATACAGATGTTGAAAAAAAAGCCTTTACTTTGGTCGAAGTCATACACAAGTTTAGACATTATATCCTTAGGAGTATTGTTAAGGCTATTGTCCCATATTCAACTGTCAAGATGTTGCTAACACAAAGTGAGCTTAGAGAAAAGAGAGCTAAATGGGTTACTATATTACAAGAGTATGATTTAGACATCATACATATGAGGTTGGTTCGTAGACAAGCCTTGGTTAAGTCCATTGCAGAAATAGATCCCCAAATTTTGAGTCAGCAATACATGTTAGATGAAAAGGACCAAGAAGATTGGTATTTAGACATTTGGCATTATTTGGTCATTCATACCTGTCCTAATCATATACAAAGAAATCAAAGAAGAGCTCTCAAGATAAAATCACATAGTTATATGATTAAAGGAGGAGCTTTATTTAAAAGAAATCATGAAGGAATCTATTTAAGATGCTTAAATAGAACATAATCTGATAAAGTGTTGCAGGAACTACATGATAAATTTGGAATAGCTCATGGAGCACCTTTGGCTATTGCACACCTCATTTTAAGAGTAGGCTACTACTGGCCCAATATTTTTAAAGATACTTATGAACATGTTAAACACTGTCATACATGTCAGACAACATCAGATAAAGGAAGATTCAATGCTCAACCATTGCAACCAGTGATGGAGATGCATCCCTTTTCATAGTGGGGATTAGAATTTATTGGAAATATTAATCCTCCATCTTCAGCTAGACATAGATTTATATTGACCCCTACAAATTACTATACCCAATGGACAGAAGCGTGCCCCAACAAGCAATGCACTACTGATGTAGTCATAAAATTTATGGAAGAGAACATTATCACCAGGTTTGGAACACCGTATGCATTTGTATGTGACAATGGCCACACCTTTGCTTCATTAAAGTTTTCTAATGGGGCATTCAAATATGGCATAACATTAAAAATTTTGTCTAATTATTATCCATAGGGAAATGGATTAGCTGAATCATCAAATAAAAATTTGCTGGATATAATTAAAAAAATGATTGAAAAGAACACTAGGGAATGGCATTCTTTGTTAAGGTTCACCCTATGGGTAGATCACACTAGAATGAAAGCTGCATTAGGGAATTCTCCTTATCATTTGGTTTATGGGGTAGATCCTATACTCCCAATAAATTTAAAAATCCCTACCTGGCAGTTTGCACAAGAATATATTGGATTAGATGACCAAACTGAAGCTTGATTGTTGCAATTGATGCATTTAGATGAGAAATGAACACAAGCCATAGATCATTTTTCTAAACATCAATCTATAGTGAAAAGATGGTTTGATAAACGTGCCAAGTTAAAGACTTTTAAAATATCCGATTTCGTCCTATATTGGAGTAAAGCCCATGAACGTAAAAATGAACATGGAAAATTTAATAGATCATAGACATTCCCATACCAAATTTCAAAAATTTTGTGTGATATTACTTATAGATTAAATTCCTTGACTGGTGAAGATATCCCATTACCTGTGAATGGGTAGTTTCTAAAGCATTATTTCCAGTCATGAGTGTAAATAGTTTTTGGGTGTTGTTTTTGTTTTCTTTTTTTGGGGCGTTGTGTTATAGGACTTTGCATCGATTAGCAACTTTTGAAGGTCTACAAGTCAATAGAACATCAACTCCAGATCTTTAATCTCTTTTCTAACCAGAATTAGTTTTCCATTTATAAATTATTTGGAAATTGTTCAATTTTATGTACTTCGGTTAACATGAATTATTCATTTGATGTTGAGCTACAAAAGAACACATTTAAATCATTCTACTAAAATTTGGGATAGAAATTGTTTGCATTAATTGAAAAATCAAAAGACTACCTTTGCTACCACTGTAATTCCCAACCTAATAGCAATGCTTCAATGCTTGCAAGTTGATAGATGAGTTATTATTGCAAAATCAAAAAAGTGAAAATGAGCTATCATTGGTATATCTTTAAAAATAAAAAAGTGATATCAACTCTTTAGGCTATCCAAATAACTCTACCAGGGCTATGGATGCCTGACCAACAGTAGAGCTATGTTTGGGGGGAATTACAAAGATAACCTTGTCAGGGCTATGGACTCCTAACTAGCAACAAGGCTCTATCCTTGGTTGGCTTAAAAGGAATTGTCATATTATGTAGGTTAATGCAAATGGTTGATATTTCTAAGTTTACTGTAGCAGAAATTAATCTATTGCACACACGTGAGCTTAGTAATACTTAATTATGTATGCTAACCAGAATAAGATTTGGAAATGGAATAAGATCCTATGATTTATAATTAGAACACTAAAGAAAGTTGGAACATTGATGTTAGATCTAGAACTGACTTTCTATTTTTTTGTTTAGTTTTGTTGGTTGCTAATTATTGTGTAGTCTCACAACATGCCCCATTTTGCTCCTTTGGCAAAATGTGGACCCCCTTTTTTTTCTTTCTTTTCTTTTTTTGATTTGTTGTTTTTTGTCCTCTTCAACATGGTTTTAATCGATGCTTGGCCTATTACTAGTTGTTTCTCAGTTTCACTTGGCCTCTTTGATGATGCACTTTTTACCGCTTGGTATTTTTGGTGTTTCAGTATGTCTTTATTGTTTATTTTGTTACCAGAAATCAGAAATTCAAAGTCCTGCATGAGGCAAAAGAGTTTGTGTCTTTAAATAACTTTAGTTATGCCTGAAATTTTGTTAATCGAATTGCATAGACCCGGTAATTTTATTTTTATTAGAGTCTAGTGCTTTATTGTTTTCTTCAAAGTAAAAGTCGAAAACTTGAAAGTTTGCTTTGAAATGTCGTCAAGAATATCTTTCAATTTCTGTTTCTGGGTCTTGTTTCTATTGTTCTGATGTATTTTTTTTCTCTTTTCTCGAGAAGTATTTCTCAGATCTCCTTGTTATGTGAATTCTCTCAAAGACATTATCAGAAGTTGTAACTTTGGTGATCATCATCAATCTCATAACACTCCTGGCATATACCCTGTATAAAGTTGGTGTGACATGTATCTGCTATAAAAATTCACTGCGTCGTCTTTCTTCTGAAATGGCGAGCCAACTCAAAAATCTAGGTGTTCATAAGTTGAACCACAATCCATGATGATTACACCTTTATTCTAGGAATTAATGTGAAATAATAGGTAATTAATGAAGGTGGTGAACTATCTATGTACTTGGCACCACCTCAAGCGTGTAACTGTTTTTGCAACACTCCACTTCCTGTCATATTGCAAACTTTCTAAAGTCATTGCATTCATGAAGCTACTTTGGTGCGCAAAAAGAGGTAAAATTTTAAAGAAACTAAGTTGCAGCTATCCAAGGGTTTTTTCAAGTTGTACTCTAAAGAACCATCATTTTAACCAAAACCAGGTATGTTCTGAATAAATGATTTATTGCTAAAAGTTTCTCAGAATAGAAGTCTTCGATAATTGTATTTTCTCATTCTGAAATTGGGATATTAATTTTCCTTTGATTTGTTAAATTTGATCACATAATGAATTGAAAGTGTTATGAAATGTAATGTTTGATTAAATTTAACCCTAATTCGCACACATAGAAAAATATTTTGAAAAAATTGCAGAGCACACTATATCAAGAATGAGCACTTTTGAAGCAAGAGTAGAAGAAGAATTTAAATACTTCAACTCATTGACAGTGCCCATTAATGTAGTTGTAATAGATACCCACATGGGATGGTCTTCTGACATTGAAATCCGTTCATGACTACTCCAAGAAAATGATACCCAATGTACTAAAAATGTCATATCGAATTGGTTACTTCTTGTAGGAGGGTTTCCACCAGCGATGGAAGCTCCAAAATTAGTAATGCAATGTACAAACCATTATAATCCAACCAAAAGGATTGTTGAAAAGGAAGGAAGAACTTATGCAGACTTGTCTTAGAATGGAATTATGTGTACATTTGGTCTTCCCTCCTACACAAGGATGTACAATGTCAACTTGAAAGCAAAGGCCAAGACATATCAGAGCACTGAAGAACGCAACAGAGAAATTGTGAGCACTCAATGGTGCCAACAACCAATCACACCACAAATCAAAGTAATTCAGAGGTCTAAGTTTAAACAAGAAATACAAGACGTAATAACTTTGTTGAGCAGAGTAGCTGGTTTAAGAGATGCAAGCAAGTTCGAACCTTAGATGTTTGTGATAATATCTCAAATGATAGAAAGCCCTATAGAGTTGCATTGGGGAAAATTGATAAGCGATAGATTACATGAACAAATTACTACATTCCCCAAAACTAGATTTTTCTACATGGTGTCATATGTTATTTACTCATGTTCTATGAGAGCCAATAAACAAGGATTAAAACAAATTAGTACTCTAGGCACAAAAATTGGCAATAGTTTGATATATGCACATTTACCCCAAATCATTGTTCATGGGTATAACAGTGATTACATAAAAGTTAGTGATTTTTTCTCCACGAAATTGATAAGAACAATGGAAGGTGATAAATCTAAGAGATTATCCATGGAAGCACAAAGTGCCATTCGGCCTATGGAAAGCTGGTACATATAGCTCCCAACTTACTTTTACATCAGAGTGGAGGGATTTTATGGACACCCATTCATGCTGCCCCAGTATCCTATAGATAAAATTGTTTTATTGGAATTAGTGAGACATTTAAAACCATCTCAAGCTCTATATAGCCATGCTCTCAAGAAGGCCTCTTTTAAATTTCCTATTACAATAGGGAATTATAAGTGCAGTGCAATTAAGGTGGCTGATTTATGTGAGGAGGAACTGAAAACTTACAATTTTGAAGAATTTTCACTTTAGAGAATGTTCTATGATGTTGAAGGAAATATTGAAAAAAGAATAGCTAGTTATTGTGCTCATGTACATAATTTAGAAGATTATTGGCTTAATTGTGAAGACGGGCACGAGGTCAGAAGCAAAAAGTATGAAAGAATGACTCTAGGGTTTGCTCGAATGCTCAAATTCTATGATATCCCAAACCAACTAGTGGTAGATGATGGTTGGGTACTAAATCAATTTTATAATAATGATAGGATATATGATGAACCCATTCTAGACCCAGGTGTTGAGGATGAAGACATGACATCAATTAATGATTTTACTAGGCCAGTCATAAGGTACACTCAACATTGGATTAATGATTTTTGTAAAAGTTTAAGAGAAAGAGGAATTGAACCCATCTACTTAGAAGATAAAATAAGAAAGCAAAGAGATGAAACTAATTTTGAAAGCGGAGAGCCTATCAAGAAGAAACAAAAGACTAATAAGGCTACTCCAAGTGTTAGAATTGAAGAAAGAACCCTTGAAACAACAAGACAGGAAGTTCCCACAAAGTTATCAAAAAAAAAAAAAGATGCAGAGACTGGTAAAGACAAGTCTAAAATGAGACCTAAAGGTGCATCTTCTTCTATGGACAGACCAAGAATTAGAATAACTGTTGATGAAGGAATCAAAGTAACAAAGAATTTTGGTACACAAATTAGATTTTCATCTCTAAAAGTTGCATCATTATTTACCTCTCCCCCTTTTGTCAATATGGACAGTATGAAGCAAGCACTAGGCGGGACTCCTGTGGCTTTAGAAGAAATTTTTGAGGAAGATGAAGCTATAATTAAGGAAGAAGTAGATAGATGAGGTGGTACATGGGAGAAGATAAAAGAAAATAAATCCAAAGATAAACCTATAGTACACTCAGTGATCAACGAAATGCAGGATACAAGCTCTAATCCCATAAATATTGAAGAAGAAGCTACACAGTTTGCAGGAGATAAAATTGAAAATGATGAAAATATGGGCGTAGTTGTAAATGAAGAAGATAAGATTCAGAGAGAAGAATCAGAAATTCTGGATAGATAGGAAAATATAAGTCTCCAAATAGAGGAGGCAGTGTCAAATCTTACTAATCCTGAGTCTATGTTAGAAGTTGATAAAGAAATTCCCATTTCACAAAATATGGCAAATTACAGAAATGAAATTCCTGAGCCAAGTAATAAGCAAAAAAATGAAAGAGTTGCAAAGGTACAACAAGATGATGATACACCTAATTTGTTAATCAAAGAATTATCTTCTCCCATGGAAGTAGAAATATTACCTCTGAACCTCAGTAATTTTATATAGGAAGTAAATACTCCTAAACCTAGGCACAAAGCAAAAACAAAGCATACCATACAAAGGAATGCAGATGGTAACAAAACCATCTAGATAGCTACTCCAAAAAATGACAAAGATAGACATGAGATAATGCCTAAGGAATACAAAATCACAAGTATTAATCTTGGACACTCATCTTGGCAGCAAGAAGTGGAAGAAATAAAAGTGAATTTTAATGCTATTGTTGCCAGAGTACAAAAATATAAACAAAAGAAAAGAGAATTGAAAGAAAAAGTTGCTACATTGGAGGATTTCATCAAATCACTGACATTATCTGGTCAAGAACAAGCTAAACTGCCCCAACATCCGGTGCTAATGTCACAAGAGCAAGTTGACGGCATTGTTGCAGTTTGTCATAAAATGAATATATTTGAAGAATGGATTGAATATTGGATAAACTAGGGAGATGAATTTATTACAGATGCAATAAAAATGTACAGGGAAGCATATCGTCATTCTGAGAAATTAAAAAGATTTGAAGATGAATGTAAACTTCGCCAAGAACAAGTCATTGACGAAAGGAGAAATATGGAAATTCTCATGCAGACAAATGTCCAATAGTTAATACAAAACAATATAGTATCAAAATCTAAAATTTCATTGCCAGGAAAGTGGAAGAAACAGTTGAAATGGGAAGGTGACATCTTAGTACAATGTATTGAAGGATTTGAAAGAGTCACCATTGAGTGTAGAAGACTGATAAGAGCAAATCAAGAATTTTTTGAGGTATTGTCACGTCAAAGCTTTGATCCTCAAATATTAGGGTAGGATGGGAAGGAAGCTAAAGCTTTTAAATAATGGATAGAAAGAATAAACAAATATCCTCTTCAATTGTTGACAAGGGAGGTTAT
>VDFB02075321.1:284554087-284601395 GCA_007258455.2 Sequoia sempervirens
AGGTTAGCCAAATGGTTGTTGTTGATGTAGGAGTTTGACATCACCATTGTTGATAAACCAGGGAAGAAAAATGTTGTAGGGGAATTTCTTTCTAGATTGACTACATTAGAAGATAATCAAGTTATTGATGACTCTTTCCTGACGAACATTTGTTTTCCATCAATGTGCATACACCTTGGTATGTTGATATAGCCAACTACCTGGTTACAAGGAGAGTTCCTCCTCATTTCTCTCCAAAAGAGAGAAGAGTACTCATTGAGAAAACCTTTCCTTTCTCATGGATTGCAGGTTGTTTATTCTACACTGGACCAAACCATGTCATGAGGAGATGTGTAAGGGAAGATGAGACATATGATATATTTCATGCATGTCACAATGAACCCTGTGGAGGGAATTTTACAGCCAAGAGGACAGCAATGAAAATCCTTAATACAAGATATTAGTGGCCCACACTTCATAAGGATGTAGGTAGGTATACAAGCAGGTGCGATAGATGCCAGAGGATGGGTCTGATGAGCCTAGTTTATGGTCTAGTTTTGGGTAGAACTTATATTTTATTTGCTAAAGTTATCATGGACTTTGACATTAAGTGTTGATACTTTTAATGATATTTCCTCAAAACTATTGACATTGGGCTTAATCTTATTTCTGAGAACCTTTAATGATGATGGCATGTTATATGGAATATCCATGTTAATTTTGCATGTGGTTAATGAATCTTCTTTGAGGTGGTTACAAATATGCAATTATTGTGGGTACTAATATTGCCCTGTAGATTTAATTTGAGGATGCTAAATTGAGGAAGACACCGCTAGTTGGGCATGCACCATAATGTCTAGCCAAGGAATCGTTCAAAGGTCAAAGGAGGTTGACGACAGAAGATTCCCCATGCAAACCAAATGTAATTTCCTTGTAGTGGACTTTAATGTTGTTGAGCAGCGCAGGCGTTACTATTGCGCTAAATCCACGTTTGGACCTGCATGTCTGACCAGATTTCATGCATGCATAATCGTCATCGCTCCACTTTCCTTGTTTTCCCTAAATAGGTGTCCTATTTCGTGGAGTTGACCACCTTGTTTAGCTGATAGGATAAATAAGGATCAGATGCTCCTTCTCAAAAAAATTACACAATTTGATATTGTACTTGCATTCTTGAGTTTTAGTAATATAGATATACTACTCTTTTGTACTCATGATTTACAGTTAATGAAATAAAGTTCTGAGTTTGAGCATTTGAGTTCTCATTAGTTTTAGAGGATACTTATCCAAGGGGGCCCACTTGGTGAGTAATAGGTCCTTTAGTTTAGTCTTAGTTTAGTATTACTTTATGTTCAGTGATTAGTTAAGAATTTGGCACCGACTATTCCTGCAGCCACTAGAATTCCATTATGTGATTGTTCCTGTAGCCAAAGCAGACAGAGTAGTGTCCTATTTGTTTGCTCATATTTTCATCTCTATTATGCATTTCAGATTAGTATGGTTGTTGATTTATGATTATCATTTGCATCATTCCTTTCCAAGTAATTTACTTTCAACATTGTGTCTTTCTTAGCTATAGGATGAAAATGGCTACTTTGAGTTCCTAGTGCACATACTGTGCTAGCCCATTTCAAGTTCATGTCCCTGGGTTGACAAGTTAAATGCACCTTCATGATGATTGAATGGATATTTAGTTTAGATGTCCACTCTTTGAATCACAGTTGTAAGAGCTTAGTTGTTAACTCATTATAGGAGGTAGACAAGGTCGACCAACCAAATCTTATGGGATGCCCCTTTACCCCTAGGTAGTAATCACTTAATTTGATAAATGGGGACTAGATTTTGTAAGACCCATTGATCCTCCATCAAATGGTAAATCCTGAATCTTGGTTTGCACTAACTATGTGACCAAGTGGGTTGAGGTTAAAGCAATGAAGCATGCTAGAGATAATAAGGTTGCAGAATTTATTTATGAGGAAATTTCCACTTGTTATGGGGTTCCAAGGGAGATAGTAATTGATCAAGGGGCTCAATTTACATCAACCCTTGTCACAACACTAGTTAATGAATATAATGTGAGGCACAAGAAGTCTACTCCCTATCACCCTCAGGCCAATGGCCAATTTGAGGTGACCAATAGGGAAATTGAGGCAATTCTGACCAAAACAATGGTTGTTCATAGGAGAGATTGGGAAAATAGGCTACCAAAAGTTGTTTGGGCCTATAGGACAACCTAGAAAACAACCATAGGCTTTACTCCTTTTGAATTACTGTATGGGAAGATAGCTATCATGCCCATTGAATTTGACTATAAGACTCTTAGGACTGCATTAGACTTAGGGATGGATATCTCTGAGGCACAAAAGGACAAAATCATGCAGCTGAATAATTTGGATGAGATGAGAAAGACAACCCTGCATCATATTGAGGTAGTGCAGAATCAAAGGGTCAAATGGAATGATAAGTACATAAAGGACAAGAAGTTCCAGCCTGGTGACTAGGCACTCATTTATGATTCCAGGTATCAAGACAATGCAAGTAAATTGCAGATTAGATGGTTGGGACTGTATGACATTGTAGAAGTATTTCCCAACGGAGCTATACAACTCACCACCATTGACCCTGTTAGATTCAAACTTCTAGTCAATAGTCACCATCTAAGGTTGTATCACAAGCCAGCGTCCAAGGAAGAATTCATGCAGTAATTAATCAACACCCAACCTCTGAACTTCCTGCAACCGAAAGAAGCAGACCTAGTGTCCCTCCTTATTGATCCAAATACACATGCAACCACTTCATAATAAATAATTCCACTTTTGTGGGAGTCCACTTCTTCATTAATCCACCCATCCACCCATCTGTCTCCATCGTCTCTCTCTTCCATATCTCCACCATCGCTCCACTCCACCATCGCTCCACTCCACCATCATTCCATTTCATCACCACTGCATTAATTGCTCAACCATACTTCTTGAAGGTAATCGGTACTTTCTCCACATTTTTTACAAAGATACTACAAGGTTTCAGGTACGTACCAAACAATCTATTATATATTTATTATCTTTAGTGCATTTCTTTAATTACTGTAATTAAATGTAGATATTTCACATAGCATGAAATTGTACTCTACCTTGTCCAATCATAATTATCAACTAGCCTGTGTGGACACATGTAAATTAGATTGGGGGGGAATTTTCAACTCACAAGTCCACACGTCATCCATAAATCACAAGTCCACATGTCATCCATATCAGCAAATTTAAATTGAACCAATTTGAACGATCAATTGAAATGATGGCTTGCATGTGTGAAATGTCACTAAACCGTTGCCATTTTTCTTGATGGTACCCTTCATTAATGAATCTTTATTGCCTAGTCATAATTTAAAATGTCATCCAACAAAATTAATTTGGTGAGCTACATGACATTGGCATTATCACAACAGAAGAAAGAATTGTAGGAAGAAGAAGTTGGGGTTTTCAAAAAGAGATTATAGGAAAAGGAAATTTAGCAGAGTGCTTGTTTGATTGTGGCCAACTGAACAATGGGAGGTTAGCTAATTAGGAATGAACCCATGGTTCCTGATGTAATAATGTAGGATGAGCCTTCTTTGGTAGAGTTTAGAAATTGTGGATGGATGGACTATTTCTTGAAACTCAATAGCTACAATGAAGACATTGTGCAAGAATTTGCATAGACACTCTCTGAGGGGAAGGCAATGGTAAAAGGGTTGGAGGTGATTGTTACTAAGGAAAGAGTTGCGAAGGTAAAAGATTTACCTACTAATGGTGGGCCATACCATTCTACCAAAGATGCAAGGTCATCCAAGGCTGAATTTACTAAACCTAGTGACCCTCCATTGGTGGTAGATAAATAGGGTACGAAGAGAACTTCTCTCCCAAAGCCATGGAGACAAGTAGTTGTCCAAATTTTCAAGTACATCACTTGTGAGGGCCACCAGTCATGCCTCCACTCTATACACTTCAAGCTCCTGAACCATATGAGGCATGGACAAAGAATGAATGTGTCCAATGTGCTATATCACCTCCTTGCCATCATGGTAGCTAAAATGCAGAAAGGTAGGGATAATTTTGTCTCTCACCATTGTTTAATCAAATTGTTAGTGGAAAAATATCTACAAGAAATATCTGATATGATGTGGGAGGATTTTATAAACATTGATCAATTTAGACTAGAATATGTACGTCCTAGAGGTCAGTCTCAACCTCGTAGGGATAGTAGTGAGGAGCAGGTTGTTGAAACTACTCCTGGAGCATCAACCTCTAGTGCAAACCCTAGTTCAAACCCTCTTGTAGCCGAGCAAGCCATTGAAATTGGTTCTTTTGAGTCAAAGTACTTAGATGAGGAAAGTTCATCCTCAGATTCTAATGATAATCTACCTTCCAAAACCCCAATTCAAACTAGGGTTTCCCTTAGGAGAGAAGAGGCATAGATGAAAGAAGCATAAATGAGAAAGGGAAAGGCCAAGAAGCAAGTGGCAGAAAAACCAACACCAAGCCCTAGGAAACGAAAGGTTGATAACACTGTTCCTCCTACAACCAATGGAAAAGACAAAAACCCTCCTAAGAGATCAAAACTAGGTGGGCTAGCCATTGGTGTACCTCCAAAGAGAATCCCTAGGTTTAGAAAAACTTCTAGGGAAGAGACAGAAGCCCCAATGGGGTAGGTGAATGTTAAAGAAAAATATATTTTTGAGGAACAAGCAAATATCAGATTGGCAGAGCTTGTTGCCATTGCAAAATAGGTTGAGAACTAGGAACATGATGAAATTCAAGAACCCCTACAACAAGAACAAGATGAGAATCCAGAGTTCCTGTAGCCATATCAGGATGAACAACTTGAATCACTACAACTAGTGTTATTTGAATAACAAGAATCAGTGCAAAAGAAAATTTTGGTAGGAACACATAAAACTCCTGATTTTTCATGGAATAACATAGCTATGAAACTATGGAGTCAGATGCAAAGAAAAGAGGAGGAATGGAAAAAGGAAAAGTGCAAGCTGCAGAATGAGATTAAAAAGAAAAATGTAGAGATTGAAGAGAAGAATGCAGAAATTGTTGCCTTGAAGGAAAAGGTAGACAATGTGGTAGATTTAATACCTAAAATGCTGACATGTAGAACTCCACCTAGAGTGTATGCCCTGAACTTGAAGGATCAAAATCTTTCCTTTAAGTTATCAAGGATTATTTTAGGTTTGAGTCCTACTCTTGACACTCCACATGAATTTTTCCAGGCTTATCAGTTTGCCCCTCCTGATGTTAAATATTTGTTGTGTGAACTATACTTGCACAATTATGTTTTTCATAATGATCATGCTTGGAATCCCTTACTATATATTGGAGACCTCCATTTAAGGGCATTTATGTCCTAGATTCAGAATGAAATTAGTTGGGGACAACAGTATAGAACTTATAGGGAAAGGGAATTTCATACTCCCTTGCCTCTTAGGGCTGAATCTAGTAACCCTCGAGATATTTTCATGACATGGAACATAATTATTTATCACCCCAACTACAAGGATAGGATTATTTTTATTAGAGAAGAGACCTACAAAGAATATGAGAAGGTAGTTGAAACCATAGGAAAATCAGTAATGGGATATTTAGCACAGAGGTGGAACAGTTTATGAGAAGAGTTGAAACAAGTTGAACCCCACTCTTTATAGAACTATGTTGCAGCATGCAAAAGAGTTGATAGGTACATACAAATTGGTAGAAGGAAGCAGCAGTTTTGGCTTCCCTTAACATTTCAGCCACCTACATTATTGTGGCCTATGCCAGATTACAAGTTCTACTAGTATGACGTAGTTGCAAAAAGTGAAAGATGGAACAGACTGGAGAACAAACAAGGATTCTACTGGGGTCCTAATTCAGACACTATAGAGACTGATGTGGGACAGCTGGTAGTTTCTGACTTCAAGGCATTAACTAGGAAAAAGAATAGTTCTCCTTCTACTGGAGGAAGAGCAAAACATTAGATTGGGGGGAATGATGAGCTCAATTAATGGCTCATTTTAATAGGGTTCATTACATATTCATTATTGCTATCATAGACTTTGACACTTGGTTGTTGATATTTTCCTTAAAACCATAGACCTTGGCATAAGTTTATCTCTATGACTTGAATGACATTATCATGCTATGAGAATTATCTATGTTGAATTTACAAGTGGTTGAATGAATGTTACTAAGTTAATTATAGATATACATTTTTTTGTGTGTGCTAGTGCTATTTTGTAGGTTTCCACTAATATGTTGATGCCAACAAAGCCTACTACGTAGAAGAAATTCTTGCCAGTTGGTCGTTTGTCAAGAAGTCAAGAAACTAATCATTAAGAAGTCAAAGCAGGAAAACTCTCATGGAGGGAAATTCTTATTTCAAATAAAAAGAATGTAACTACCTTTTTAATGGTCATATTTATTGTTGAGAAAATCTAGGGAGTGATTGTGCTAGATTCTCGTCGAAGCAAGTCTGCTTTGACCAATTTAGTGCATGCATAACTTCCTCCATCTTTTTCTATGCTTTCAATAAGTGGTATCCTCCTATTTTGATGGAATTGACTGCCTAGGTAGTTAGGGTTAGTAGTTTTCTCTCTATAAATAATGGCCAGATCCTCCTTTTGACAAGGTTGGATATTTTGAGTTTGTACTCACATTTTCTAGTTTTACAGTTCTATTATTGAGATGTACTTATGCTTTCAAGAAATAATATGACATTCTGAGTTGCTGCATTTGAGTTAGTGTAAGGGAGACTCACCCAAGGGGGCCCACTTGGTGAGAATTTCATCTATTAGTTTAAAATTTATTTTTTGTTTAGTAGTTAGTTTCAATTTCAACAACTATCTATTCCTACAGCCATTGAAATTCCATTCTATGATTGTTCCTGCAGCCAAGGCAGACAAAGTAGTTTCCTGTCTATTTTTTGAGATTTTCATTTCTATCCTTCATTTCTAGTCCAGTTGTTAATGCTTAGTATATGTGTTGATTTATGTTTAGTGTTTAAGTTGATTTACTTCCAACACTTTATTTCTAGCATTGTTTCTTTCCTAGTTTATGGATGATTGCAATGAAGTCCTAGTGCACATACAGTGTTGGCCCACTTCAAGTTTGGGTCCCTGGGTTGACAAGTGAAATTCACCTTCATGATGAGTGAGATAGCTACTTAGTTTAGATGTTCAATCTCTAAGTCATATCCTTAAAGGCTTAGTTATTAAACCATTAAAGGAGGCCAAAAATAGGTTATGTTTGGTAAGCATATGAGTGTTCCTTTCCATGTATACATTAGGCTCTGGTGAGTGGCCTACACTTGTCTACTCTAGGAGGCATATTGTTATGCAACATGTGTCCTATGTGTGTCTTCTCCATGAGACACATTGCAATATGACATACGTCCTTGTGTGTGCTATCCACTTGGAATATGGCCATGCCATGTAGGGCTTTGTGGTGTGCATGCCTCAATTATGCACATGAGGGGGATGTGGCCTAGGCATGCCTTTTCCACTAGGAAAATTATCATGCCATGTGGGGATTTGTGTGTTCATACCACAAACACACATGAAGGCTATGTTGATAGTCAAGATGTGACTTCCCTCCTTCCTTATTTAGTGGCTAGTTTTTAGTCACATAGTGATGTGATGTCCAATTTCGATGATTGTTAACCTTATTTTGATTATTGGTGATTTTAATTTTCTTATGTGGGTCATCAATTATTATTTTATCTTGATTGTATTATTTTAGCCACTATTTGTGAATTTATTTTCATATATTTATTTATCTTATTATTGAATTAGAAATTATTTCTTTGAAATTTATGCTTTTACAATGGCTAAACTAGGGTCTCTTTTGTTTTCAAGTGTTGGTCTTGTGTTTTGATTTGTTTCCTCACCAAGTCAAGAGGTAGGTTACTTGTGGACATGTATGGAAGGGCTCGCTAGGTGCTAGTAGCCAAATAACACTATCATACCACATAATTTATTTTGACACATATTCTTGTTTTTCCAAGATCATTGCATCTCCATGACCAATATTTTCTCTGTGTGTTATTATCTTTCGATTTGGATGTTATAATATGTGTGGAAATGAATATTTTTCTTGGATATAGTTACATATGATCTATTGGTAATGTTAATAATTATTTGAAAAACTGAATTATTGTATCCATATAAAAAGAATAGTGATTATTCTATATTTTTTCATGTTGAGATCTTATGAGTGTTGGTGGATAGATTTGTCTTTTGAATGATTGACTTAGATTGACTCCATTCTTCCCAAGAGAAATACTAAATCGATCACCAATAGTTGGAGAGATCACCATTGTATTGGTGATCTTCCTCTGAATTTTGAGAGGTACAATTCCCTCGTATGATATGAATTTGGACTTTTTAACAACAAAAAAATGGGGATATAATTTTAACTAGAAAGCAAGAAAGGTAGACTAACACCAACCCATAACCATGGAACACATGTGATTGAAATAAACTTTGAAACTACTTATTAAACTAAAAATATATTTTCAAGCTACTAAGATCATGACTCAAAGATCATATCACTAACAGCTAGCTGACTTGACTCAAAGCAATTCCGGTATCATCTGAAGATAAATAAATGAAAGAACAAGGAATACCACATCCACATAGAGAAGGAATATCCTAAAACCTATCAAAGCTCACAGATTTATCCATAAATGCTAAGCATTTCATTTAAATTTACTACTCATAGACAATAAACACCTTCAAACAATAACTAAAATTACAAAACTTGATCCTTATTCAGATTGATTCTCACTCATGCATCACAATGCAAGGGGGATCAAAATTTGGACCCCTTTGATATCAGATTGAAGCATATTAAAAAAAATATTCGAATGTAAAGACGATATATTTCTTGAAAACCAGTTCCTGAGAGAATGTAACCCCATCTCATCAAATAAGCGTTTTGTGGAGGATAGTTCTTTGTCTAATGAAGACACATTAGCATTAATGACCAATTTTAGGATTAGTTATGATTACATTAGTTCTCTCGATTGATTGAGATGGGAGAATGAATCGCTAACCTTGAAAATGGGCCCTATGTCCTTCAACTCATCTAAACTACCCATATCCACTCAGATTAGCAATTAATGATGTGCCAACTAGGAGCATATTTGTAATGATAGCGTAAATGTAGGAAATTTCCCAATTTCAAAACACACACTTCATTAGATTCACATTACATTACTTAGATGAATTTATTAAATTGAAGCCACTTGAGTGTCCTCACTTTACTAATTGCATTATCACGAAAAATTTCCTCATTTACTCCCATTTTTCTATAAATTAGTTATAGTGCTTTCATTCTCATCAATGATAATCATGATTTCAGATATGTTGAGCACTACTAGTGATGCAGCTTCTGAGGAGAAAGGTGAATTCCTCAATTTTTTGGGAGTTGAGTGTAGCAGAATGAGGATACTAGTTGTAAACCAATTGAGAGAGATCTTCCTCATCCATAACAACATCGAGGAAAGAGTAATTTAGAAGATAATTGGTGAGCACCTCCTCTCCCAAGTGCACATATGAAACTCAACTTTGTCAGAGTTTTATTTACAATATTGTCCACACCTCTGGGAGGTTTGAATGGGGAATCTGAGTTGATGAGCATCTGGTTATACTAGTCTAGCTACCTTATGTCGAAGATTCCTTAGGAAACTTTTTTGAGTATCCACATGTAGGTCTAGTAGGTGATGCAATCTACATTACTACTACTTTGAGGAATGAGTGGACCAGGCAAGTGCTTCTCCACACTAGGCTAGAACACAATGTGTTGGAGACTTTCACTCACTTTGTGGAGTTTAAGGAGAACCTTTTCTCCCCTACACAAATTGAATGCCTCTAGGAGGTGATTGAGGGCATCAAGATTCTCATTTTCACTCTCTATGCTTAGAAACTCATGTGTTGAAGACCCAAATTTTGGCTTGTAATATGTTATATATATAATATTTTTGGCTTTCAACTTAGCTCTGTGTAATGTGGCAATCTATGCTTATAGTTCTATATTTTCATATTTTTTGTGACACTAATATTTATTTTAAATCTTCTATAATGCATCTAAATGGTCGTACATTTAAATATTGTTTATGCAATGTATTTATCTCTAGTATTGTTACTTCCACAAATAATAACTCATAAATATTCTAAATGAAAAAATATCAAACTCTAGGTAGGATTTCAAAAATGATTTCAGAATCCAATTTTTTGTGAATGAAACCATCACCTGCTTTATCTATCATGTGCATGACATGCTTCAAAAATACTCTCAAGAGCCCCTTTTTCATTAAAGCCTTTCAAAATAACCCTTAGAAGGAGTACTTAATTATTTTAGAAAATCCACTATAGAAATGGGTTAGGTTTCCCAACCCTATCAGGAACTGACAAAGTTTTGGAAACCTAACAATTTTTTTGAAAGGAACTTGTTTTCACTTAATCTTCCTCCTTTCGTCGGTGAAAACCAAAGTTACATAAACCACTTCAGGACCTGACAACTATTCCAAAAATTAACAAGGTTCAACATAAAGACAACTTAGGAAAAATTGCTTGGATTGTCGAGTGAGAGGAAGGTTGTAAAAACCATTTTGGGACCCGACACAACTTTGAAAATTGAGGTAGAAATGTGACAACTCAATGTGTTCAATTTACCCAAAGGAAGTGGACACATTTTTGAATAAGGGCTACCAAAAAGGTGGTAACAATGAGTAAGGTTTATTTTGTGAAAATTATAATGGTTCCAAGGAAATTATTTATTTGAGTATTCCTTTTATTCCATTTAGTGGTGAACTATGTGTACTATTTCTTATCTCTTAGGTGATGTGTGATTTCTTTGATGTTGGTAAAAAGAAAAATCTATTATATGGCATGTGATCATCTTTACATTCATGACTTTCAAGAGTAAGTCAATTTCTAGTGTGGAAGGATGTATTTCCTACCTATTCCTAGCATATGATGTTAGTGGGAGAATTGTATTTCATTTACGCTTAGATGTCAGATGATCGTGTTTTGATATTATTGCTTTAGACCTGATTCATAATTCCTCTATGGCTATTTTATTGTTATGATTGATGTAAAGAGCACTAAAATGTATGTGTGATTTGATGCCAAGTCCCTTGAAATGGGATGGATGCATTTCATTTTGGAGGTCCCTTGGGATGTGTGCATGATACAAGCTTTCCCAATTGATTATTATCATGTTTTGATTCATGAATATATGCATTAATATAGATGTTATAATTAAATATCATAAAATTTATCATTTAAATGCATTTAAATTATGGATATAATATTGTATAGTATGGGGTATTTATGCAATTCTTTGGCTATTTATATGAATGGAGCAAGTATTCTTGATGTGTGTGTTGAGTGGTTATAGGTACTAGGTCTTTCTCCACCTGGATCTACAAGTTTGAGTATACCCTGATGATGGCTATAAGGAGATATCAAATTGTCCATTATTATTATTATCTTACTCATCGTACTCAATCTAAGTGTGAGAACCATGTTATTTTACCTGTGTTAACTTGGATATCACCACTGGTGTGATTTTTGATATTGTAACCCCGTTGTGGATGTCTCGTGAATGTGTAGTTGATATTTTGTTTTTTATTAGATTAGTAAGGGAAGGGCCCTAATCTCATGGTTGCATCCAAAACTCAAAAAATAAAATTGGGTGGGTAAAATAGCACCACCATCCCACATCAAAAAGTAGCATGTCCAGGGTGGCACACATGCCAAATAACATAATAGTAACCATAGAACCACTATACATAATCAAAAACAAAAGATTACTACTAGAGTACTTAAAACTATGAAGATTATTTATTAGGTCCACCATATACCAACAAGTCCAAAACCATAACAGAGCTATTTGGAAATAGTAGTCCAGAATATTAAAACAAAACAATAAAAAAAGTAGGGCAACCATTAACAGAAATAAGAAAAAAAGTCATTACTTGGATTTTCAAATAGGTCCTAGTAATCTCCTATTAGAAAGATATACTCTCTCCAATCAGGTCCCTCAGTCTCATCTAGGTCCTTCAAGTCATCTATCTTTCCCAACTTTTTCAGCTTCCTAGTGATCTCAGTTTGTCTAGACACAACACCTACCATTGCTCTATGCATTAGGCCATTTGTTACCTTCATCAACATGACCAAATATTTTTCCATAGCATCCATTTGAACTTGCATATAGGTTAGTCTGATTTTTAAATAATCAATGCTAGAGTCTTCAAGAGTAGTATCATTGCCAATATTCCTAGATTTAGGAACATTCAGGGTTTCATTCTTCTAGATATCTTTAATTTTAATCACCTCCTCCTCATTATCTTCATTCTCCTCCTCATTTTCCTCTTCACCCATGTCATAGGAAATATCTTCAAATTCCATCCCATCACTTTCATCATCAACCTAGGCTTCAAATTCTTCCACCTCCAACTCTTCCTCCTCATGAAAGGTGGCTTTCTATTTCCCTTTCCTATCTTGTGTGTTAGGAAAATGTGTCTCAACCTTGTAATTATGTAATGATTTATTGTTGATAGGTGTATATATATTTATATATATATATATTTCCTAGTTACACTGATAGGTGTAAACAATGGTATAAGGGGGGAGAGTGGGATGAGTATAAATATTTTTTTGTTAACCTTTTTAGGAAGCTTCTAGAATGGTCGACATACATTAGATAAATGATACATTATAAATATAGACCATTAATTATTAGGTTTTAGATCTAATGGAAGATATTTTGTTGGCATGTCTTGCCCTATAACTCAATTTTATGAGGGTGTTGTATTATGACTATCGTGGAGAGAGATGGTGATGTATTCTAAGAGTCTAATAACAGTAGTATTGTCTCTTGATCTTTGAGTGGTGATACTCCTATGAGAAGCGTGATCTTCAAGTATATTGTAATCTTTGTGATTTACTAAATAATATATTGGGCAGCTTTTGGAGTGTGTGGTTTTTCTCTGGAAAGAGTTTTACCCATGTGAATCATTGTGTCATGGTATGCATGATATTTATGTTTATTTCTATTTAATTTTTTCTAACTGTTAAATATATGTAAATTTTTGCATTAGTCTCTTCTCAATATTAGTGTAGGAAGTTGTTCTGCTACCTTAGCTTCCTTACAAGTGGTATCAGAGCTTGATCACCTTTGGTTTCAGTTGTGGGTTGTTGGGTTTTTTGAACTAATACAGATTTGAGTGGGAGCTTGTGTAGAAGATACTTTGTGATCTTGTTGCGAGAATTTTTAGATGACATGTTCATCAGGGACAATAGAGGTGGATAAATTTTATGGAAATAATTTTGAAATGTGGAAGTTGAAGATGGAGGATCTGTTGATAGATTGAGATATGTGGGATGTTGTTGATGAGAATGTTCCAAGGCCTATAGTTCCTACTTAGGCTACTCAATAGGATGTTATGGACTATAAATCCAAGGGTCTAATCAAATTTTTTTGGTAGAATCTATTTTAATTAATTTCTATGAGGAGACCTCTACACAAAAACTATGGAAGAATCTTGGTGAGATGTATCAGGCCAAATATTTAGTGAACAAGATTTTCTTTAGGAAGAAGTTGTATTCCTTGAGAATGGAAGAGGGTGAATGAATCATAGACCACCTGGAAGCATTCAATATGCTAGTGGCTTAGTTGGTATCAGTTGGTGTCAAAATGGATGAGGAGGAAAAAATTTAGATATTGCTTTGTTCTTTGCCCAATTCATGGGATTCTCTTGTTATGGCTATTGGGAGTAATTTTGTAATTTTGAAGACTAAATATGTGGTGGGTTCTTTTCTTTATAAAGAGATGAGGAGGAATGTATCCATCATTTCCAAGGAAGCCCTAAATTTTTTTGGAATACCTAAGGAAAAAGGCAAGAAGAATGAGAAGCATGAAAAATCCAAGTCTAGGGGGAGATCTAAATCTCCTAGAAAGTCCAAAGTTATTTGTTGGAACTGTGATAATCCTAGACATGTTCATAAGGAATGCAAAGAAGAAAAGAAGAAGAAAAAGAGGAAAGTTGATTTTTATTCTAAGTCTGAGAAGGAAGATGGCAACACATTCATTGCAACTTTGGCAACTCGTGCAAGTAATGATGCATGGTTAATTGAATTGGGTGCATATTTCCATATGACCTTTAATAGAGATTGGTTTTTTTAATATGAAGAATTTGATGGAGGTAAGGTGTACTTGGGTGATGATTCTCATTTAGACATTGTTTGTCGTGGTAAACTTAAAATCAGGTTTCCTGATGGTAGAATAAAAATGATTAATGGTGTGTTTCATATCCCTCGATTAGCATAAAATTTGTTATCTATGAGAAAACTAATAGATGCAAGTGTGCAAGTAGTATTTTCTGATGCAGGATGCAAGATGGTTAGAGGATCTATGGTGATTACTAGAGGTGTCATATATGGCACATTGTATAAGCTAGATGCATGCACTGTTGAGTGCAATAGTACTTTTGTGAAAAGCAAGTCTGTGAAAGAAGTGAGGGTTTCACCTTCAGCAGATGGTCATGGCTTTTGGGTACCCAAGTTTTGGTGTATAGAGCTTAATTAGACTCAAAGGTTAAATTTTACCCACTTTTATTGACATTGTTTCCCCCCAAATTATTTAATGAGGGTTTGGTAGCAATGCCCCCAAGACGAGGTCAAGGGTCAGCACCCCTTGCGGGGTCCAAGTAGTTAATTATTTTATTAATTAAAGGCGTCAGGAGTTAATTTTTCTATTGGTTGACATAAAAAAACTATATTTTGTAACCAACATAAGTCTTGATAAAAGGCCAAGGATTAGGGTTTCCGTTGATATTGTATTGTACCATTTGTAGCGGTGTTGAGTTGCAAGGATTACTGGTTGTAATCAGTTCGATTTACTAGATAATAATATTGGACTCTCTATTAGTGGATGTAGCCTGAGTTTGGGTGAACCACGTTAAATATTGTCTCTCATTGTTATTATTTATTTGTTTTTCATTCCTTTGTTTAATATTTATCTACATTTAATTGATATTTTTTGCATGCAATTCCTAACACCAAGGGTGTTCTTTCTTCTAAGAAAAAATTACCTGTAGAGAAAACTATGTTATGGCACTAGAGACTTGGCCACATTGGAGAAAAGGGTCTAAGGACCTTGAAAAATAAAAACCTTGTTGAAGGTTTGTCTGATTGTAATCTTGAATTCAATTTTTGTGAGCAATGCATTTATGGAAAACAAAACCGCATTCAGTTTTACTCAAGTTCTCATAAATCTTGTGTTGTATTGGATCTTATTCATTCTGATGTGTTTGGTCCTATAGATGTTCCTTTGATTGGTAAATCCACATATTATGTTTCATTTATTGGTGATTATAGTAGGACATGGGTATATTTTTTTAAGAGTAAATCTGAAGTTCTCAATTGATTTAAAGAATTTAAAGCAATGGTTGAGTTGCAAAATGGAAAGAAAATAAAATGTTTGAGGACTGATAATAGCAGTGAATTTTTCTCTAAATATTTTGATAGATTCTGTAAATATTGTGGTATTCATAGATAGAAGACAACTCCGTATTCTCCACAATAGAATGGAGTTGCAGAAAGAATGAATGGGACACTGATGGAGAAGGCTAGGAGTATTTTGAGTGGTGTTGGCCTAGAACACAGGTTTTGGACTAAAGTTGTTGCCACTGCCTGTTACCTAATTAACAGGTCTCCTACATCAGCTCTTATTGATAATATTCCTATAGAGGCATGGTCAGGTTGTAAACCTTCATTAATACATCTTAGAGTTTTTGGTTGCGAGGCATATGCACATGTTCCAAAGGAGAAGCAAACAAAGTTGGAGAACAAGGTTGTGAAATGTATCTTCATCGGATAAAGTTATGGTGTGAAAGGATACAAGCTTTGGGAACCTGTTGCAACAAAGGTAATATATAGTAGAAGCATTATTTTTAGAGAAACTAATCCTTCTTCTATTACATTGCAGCTAGAACAAAGTAAACAAGAATATGTGATTCAATTTCCTTCTAAACCTGAGAAAGTTGAATCAAGGCCCAAGGATAGACAAGAAGTTGAGGATAGCTCATCTATCTCTAGATCTTTAGAAGAGGAGGAGGAACCTCCAACTCAACTTGTTTGTAGGTCTACAAGGCATCGACAACCACCTGAAAGGTATACACCTAATGATTGGAGATGCATTTTTTGCTTTGAATACTAACATGGATGAACCCAGATCTGTAGAAGAGCCACTAGGTATGAATGATGCAGAATCCTGAAAGATTGCTATGGATGAAGAAATGACATCTTTGAAAAATAATGATACATGGGATCTTGTACCATTGCTTGAAGGATGAAAACCTGCTGGTTACAAATGGGTGTTCAAGAAAAAGATTGGTTTAGATGGAGGAATTGAGAAGTACAAGGAAATTTTGGTTGCAAAAGGTTACTCTCAAGTTGAGGGTGTTGATTATGGTGAGATATTCTCTCATGTTGCGAAAATGACATCCATTAGATTTTTGCTTGCTATTGCTACTGCTTATGATTTACAGGTTGAGCAAATGGATGTGAAAACTTTTGTCCTTCATGGTGACTTGGAGGAGGATATTTATATGACATAGCCAGAGCACTATGTGGTGAAAGGTAAAAGTAAATTGGTTTGCAAATTGAAGAAATCTTTGTATGGCTTAAAACAAAGTCCTAGGATGTGGTACCAAAAATTTGATAGATATGTGTTGAGGTTGGGATTTGAGCGTTCTCAATCAGACCATTGTGTTTATTATAAAACTAATGGTGATATTTTCTTGTTTATTGCATTATATGTTGATGATATGTTTTTTATTGGCAAAGGGAAAGGTATGATTTCAGAATTGAAATCTCAACTTGCTGCTAAATTTGAAATGAAAGATCTTGGTGTAGCTAGACACATTCTTGGGATGGAAATTAAAAGAGATAGAGTGAACAGAAAGTTGTGGCTTGGCCAAAGTAAGTATGTCAATTCAATTTTATAGAGATTTAACATGCAGGATTGTAGACCATTGTGTGTTCCTATTTCAGTTCGAACAAAGTTATCTATTTTAAATTGTCCAACATCTCCATCAGAGATGGAAGACATGAGCAAAGTGCCTTACCAAAGTGTAGTTGTAAGTTTGATGTATGCTATAGTTTGTACTAGACTATACATTTCCCATGCAGTGGGAGTTCTTTCCAGATAAATGTCTAATCCTGGTAGAGTTCATTGGGATGCAGTTAAAAGGATCTTTAGATATTTGTGTGGCACTTCAGATTATTCCTTGTGTTATCATAGTAATGTGACTTAAGACGATATTTCCCTTGATATTCATGGTAATGTGGATTCAGACTGGGCAGGTGATGTTGATAGAAAATGATCCACTAGTACTTATGTGTTTACATTATTCAGTGGTGCAATCAGTTGGATGAGTAAGCAATAGGATGTGGTTTCTTTGTCCACTACTGAAGTAGAGTATATGGTAGCTACTCATTCTTGTAAAGAATCCATTTGGCTTAAGAGACTATGTTCAGATATTGGAATAAAACAAGGTATAGTGACAATTTATTGCAACAGTTATAGTGTGATATGTCTAGCCAAGAACCCAACATTTCATGCCAGGACCGAGCACATTGATGTACAATATCATTTTGTTAGAAATATGATCAAAGATGGTAGGGTGAAGTTGGTTAAGTTAGATACTTTTATAAATGTTGTTGATTCTTGAACTACGCCTGTGAGCACAGAGAAGTTTAGATGGTGTTTAGAGACTATGGGCCTTTTGACCCCTAGCAATTAAGAGACAATGTTTACTCCCTCCCATTGTTATTGCAAGGTGTTCGACAAGTGGGAGATTTGTTGGGAAAATATGTCTCAACCTTGCAATTATGTAACAATTCATTGTTGACAGGTGTATATATATTTCCTAGTTACACCAATAGGTGTATACAATGGTATAAGGGGGGGAGAGTGGGATGTGTGTAAATATTTTTTTCTTAACTTTTTCAGGAAACTTCTAGAATGGACAACATACATTAGATAAATGATACATTGTAAATATAGACTGTTAATTATTAGGTTTTAGATCTAATGGTAGATATTTTGTTGGTTTTTCTTGCCCTAGAATGTAACTCTATTTTATGAGGGTGTTGTATTATGACTGTGGTAGAGAGAGATGGTGATGTATTTTGAGAGTCTGATAGCGGTTGTGTTGTCTCTTGATCTCTAAGTGGTGATACTCTTGTGAGAAGCTTGCTCTGCAAGTATATTGTAATCTTTGTGATTTACTGAATAATATATTGGGTGGATTTTGGAGTGTGAGGTTTTTCTCCCGAAAGGGTTTTCCCCACATAAATCACTATTTTGTGGTATGCATGATATTTATGTTTATTTTTGTTTAAGTTTCTGTAACTATTAAATATATGTAATTTTTTTCATTATTCTCCTCTCAAGATTAGTGTAGCAAGTTTTTCTGCTACCTTAGCTTCCTTACACTGGGAAGCAGCCTTGGCTAGGCATGTGGATCTATGGCCTCCACCACCCTGACATTGCATCCTATCCTTCAAGTCCTTAATTTGCATGCCCTCCTTTTCTTCACTAATGGTAATGACTTCACTCTGAATTTTTGGCTCTTTTCCATCTTCTTTGACTTAGGCAGTTCCAAGAGAAGAGGGGAATGCTTATGCTTCTCTAGATTCGCTTTAACCAACTCAAGATTGATGGAGCTTTTAGTGGGATTCTTCAAAACCACAGGGGTTGAGGGATTAGATATTTTGGAAGTAAGGGAAGGGATTTTAGTAGGGGTTAGCTCATTTCTAATAGCAGCAATGGGAGGAATTCTAGGGTTAGGCTCCTCAGCAAGGTTAGCCTCCTCTAAAGGTTTTACATTTTCACTAGCATTACAGTTCTCATTACCAACATTATGGTTCTCATTATCTAGTTTGGAAACTAAAGTGTTTCCATAAGGGTTCAATGCTAAGGCATTCTTGTAAAGGGAAAAAATTAAATTTTGATGCAAGGGAGGGCTCACACCCTTTTCAATATTAATTTGTAGGGAAGATAGTAAATAAAATGGCAAATTGATTCTCTCATTGTGCCTAATATGATTCAACAATGGAAAGTGATAGGTGTGAATTTTCATATATCTTCCTTTAAGTGTGAAATATCACATCACAAACATACTCACCAAACTAGTAGTCGGCACCACTCTTTTAGCCACCTTGATTCCTTGGTTTTGCAAAATAGTAGCCTCTGCAATAAACTATGTCATCACCTCGAATTTAATTGCTCCAATTGCCACATTCCCCTTCTTCCAAGAATTGGTAAATTTTGCAGTAAGGCTTTAGCTGTATCCCTTTGTGACCTTGAAAAAGGGCACCATACTAGCTCTTTCAAAAAGTCTCCACAAGTTTTCATTTTTTTAAGTGTCTAGTAGTTTAGAGGTTTCGTGTGCTTCCGCGGCCCACCCATCTCAGTGCTCTACAAACTTTTCAAATTCTGTAGGCTTTTCTTCATAACCGCACTCCACTTCAACTTCCTACCAAACTTGCAAAAGGAACTATTGCAACCAGTTTGGAAATAAACACTTAAGGAAGAAAATTTTGAGAACTTTCTCGTAGAGATAGCTGATAACATGTTTCCCGGGGTTGAGAGATCATTATTATTTTTACAAATAATTAATGACTCTTTATTGTTCATACAAGGAAAATCTTCACAATTACGGGTGGAATTGACATAGGTTCTTTTAACACAATTGGATTTGACACCCTTCTTCAAATATATTAAATCCATGTGATCCTTAACCATCTCAGGAAGGAGATAATTATTACCTTTTTCTCCTAAGGAGATCTTCTTTCTCAACACTGTGCCACTTACCTCATCATTATTCTTCATGCTCTTTAAATCACAAGATCACAAACACTTCCTTTGCCACTCCCAACCATCATCTTTGAAACTTGTATACATATTAAAATTTTTATTTAGAACCTTGTCCTTTAATGACATAGGAAATTTATTATTAACCCAGTGGGTCTACCCATTACACCTCAGTGCTTTGTTGGTAGCACAGTCAGAGGAAATATTCCCTTATCTAAACACATGTTGCACCCTACAATGAGTAAAGAAGCTCATAAGTGACAAAAATTTATCAATTATATCTTTTAATTCTCATGGGATTGTAGCACCTCCATTCAAAATGTCCACAATTAGCTTTGAATCTCCTTCTAGAATAACCTTTTTAAAACCATAATCCTTTAGAGTCTTTATGCCCCCCATACAACCATTGCCTCTACTTTATTATTAGAGTGGACTCCCAAGTTAACACCATAACTCACAATGTAGTCACCTACGTGGTTTCTAAGCAGACCACCTACCCTTTCTATACCTAGGTTACCTTTAGAACACCCGTCAAAATTACACTTATTCCACTCTCTTTCAGGAGGAACCCACATAGTAGACTTCCTAGCCAAAATTGTTGTCCAATTAAGGTTAGTTAGATCATTCCTTAGACCTTGGACCTGCTTAAGTCTCATCTCTTTGTAGTTCGTCCAAAATTTTGAGAAGTTGTATCTTCCCACGTCCATATTTTCTTGAACCTGCACTTTTATGCTCACAAACCTCATAGCTACTTCTCTCGGCTTCCTTAAAGATCCTATTATTTATTTCCTTCCATATTCCCCAGGTTAAGAAGGGGGAATTTGGTTCCAAAGATCCACAATTACCTTATGGTAGAAATGGCGGTTAGACTGGCTTTCAATGAAGGACTTCATATTATGGGGGAACACCTAGTCAGTGAACAACAAAGGAAGGAAGAATGACCACACTTCTCTAGAAAATTGGCAATGAAAGAACATGTACATAATAGACTCTTCATCCTACTTGCAAAGGATGCATCGATTAACAATTTGAAACCCTCTCCTAACCAAGTTATCAATAGTTAGAATTCTTCCATGTGAAGCATCCCACCAGAAACTATTGATTTTTGGCACCATATTTTTAATCCACACTTTATCCCAATGATGGTCTTTGTTTTCAATAAGGGGTTTAACCAATTCATTATAAGCATAATTAATAGAGAAACAGTATGAAAAACCCCCATTCCACACCCATTCATCTTCCCTTTTAATAGAAAACCAGTTTTCCTCCCCTATGAGATTGTGTAACCTTAACATAATCATATCACAGTTGATCCGTCTTTGACCTCTTAAGTTAACACTCCTTAACAACAAGTTTAACTCCTTCCATTTAGGTTTTTTGACCTCCCAATTGACATAGTCCAACACCTTTTTGCCACATATTCTTTTCAAGCTTTGTTTAAGGGGATTAAAGCCATCAGTTGAGGAGAGAGGGGAAGCCTCATTCCAAGGATCTTTTCAGAAATTAGTGTTTTTACCATTACCAATCCTCTTTCTAACCCTCGATTTCAACACATTTTAATTTTAATAACGTGGTTCCATAGAACAGACCCACTAGGTAGATCAGTCGCATAGAGGAAGTAGCCAGGATTTATGTTCTTCAGATACTTAGCTTGGAAAATCTTCACCTAATCCTTTGACCCCTCTAAAATATTCCATTCCACCTTTGCAATTAGGGCTTTGTTAAGCAATTTGATTCTCCTTATCCCCAACCCTCCAAGACTTTTTGGAGTACACGCTTTCTTCCAACTTACCAAAGAGTTTGTTTTTCTCTTCAATTCCAAACCACATAAATCTTCTCTGAATCTGCTCTATTTTTTTGCCTATGAAGGCCAGTATTTTGAAGAGAGACAGGTAGCAAATTGGGATATTCTGGGAGGAGACTTTTAATAGCTGGTGTGTGTGTGTTGAAATGTGTGTAGAGTGATTTATTCTAATGTCAACACAAACCTTAATGAGATAGTTTACATTCAAAGTTTGAAGCAAGTAAAACTAATCTATTTCATAATACAATCAAACCTGTCAAATATGTATCATTGTTCTCTAATTCTAGGGATTTATTAAACCGTTTGGCCCTCATATTTCTATGAGCACAAAGGTTGTTAAAATGACTACCTAGAAAATGAGATTTGATGCCTAATATGCAAGCTAAGATGATTTCTATGCGCAAATGTGTGCTGGAATGATTAGCGGTATGCTCCTAAATGAAACAAGATGATGGAATTGATGATGAATGCAATGATAAATGAAGGATGATGTAGGTGATGGATGAACAAGTGGAGATGAGTGAGATGATATGCAACTATAATGAGCTATCTATGATTATGCATATGTTCAAATGCAAACATACAACAAACTAACCTAAAATGTGACTATGATGCAATGAGGATGATAAAATGTAACTATGAAGCAAGTAAGTAATCTAAGATGAGAATGCAAAGTAACATATGATATGCAAGCTAAGTATAAGACTCCATGAAAGCTCCAAGCTCCTACGAAAAACCTGCATGGTAACAATACTTAAAGTGTGGATGGAAAATGGCATTATAACACTATTCCAATTTGTATTTCAAAATAGCATTATAACATTACTCATAAGGTGGATGATAATGCAAATGATGAGGGGTGTATTTATAGAGTTTTGCAAGCATTTTGTGAGGTGACACCTATCAACGGTTTAGATTCAAAGGAGACAAGATAGATGGTGGAGATGAAAGGAATCAGGATGTTGTACCTTTTACCAAGGACAACATGCCATGTGTTTGAAGAGAATCCCCTTGACCAATTGGAAGCATTCCAAATGTATGAGATTCCAAGTGTGTGAAACAAAGACCCATGTGCTCCAAATTTGTTGGAAGTGTGGGGGAATAAAGCCATGTGCTTTTTCTTATTGGTGGAAGTGTGTGAGGATAATTCTAATTAATAATTAGGCTTATTTATTTTCATGTGACCTTTATGAGGTGCACATAAAAAAAAGTTGTAGAAATGTGCTCTAATTCTTAATCAAGATTAGGGAAGATTAATTAATAAACACGTTTAGGGTTTTTTTGTTTATTTAATTTAGAAGAATGAGAATTAGGAGAATTAAAAGGAAAGTGAACAATATAAATAAAGTAAGACCTTATTTATATGTAGTCAAAGCATTAATCAAATAGGTTGTATTTAATTAATTGAATGTGATGACCATTTTCAGGTGTATACAGCTAGATCTTCCTTGATAAGCTTAGAATTTTTCCCTTCCACTTAGCCAACTTCTTTTGAACTCTCTCTATCAGATGGTTCCAATAATTATTTTTGAACTTTATGGAAATTAGAGGTAACCCCAGGTAATCTACTAGTAGAATAGCTTCCTAACATCCCAATATATTCACCACTCTTTCCTTCACAACTTGATTAGCATTAAAGAAGTATATCTTTCATTTTTCATAGTTGATATATTGGTCAAAAACATAAGCATATTTATTTAGAGCCGATTTCTATAGGTTGGCTTCCCCCACTGAGGATTCACCAAATAGGAGTGTTTCATCAACAAAGTGTTGGTGGGAGTCAAGCGAGAGAGACGAAGCAAATTTTACACCTTTAAGGGCTTTAGAGTCAACAATATTTTGGATATTCCTTCTTAATACCTCAACAACTATTATGAAAAGATAAGGTGAGAGGGGATCAACTTGCCTCAGGTCGCAACCACAAGAGAAATAACCTTGGGGGACACCATTAACTAGAATAGAGCACATAGGAGAGGTGACATAGGAAGAAAGTAGCTTTAGGAATCTTCTCTCAATCCCAAATTTCCTAAGAATGACAAAGAGAAATGACCAAGAGACTCTATCATAAGCCTTAGAGATATCAATTTTGAAGGCCATCCTAGGGTTTTTACTGAGGTCCATAGCATGGAGGATTTTGTGGGTAGAGATAACAGCATCAAAAAAAAGTTCCTTGGACAAAACCTTTAAGTTTGAACATAAGGATCTTAGAGAAGATTTTATAGACATTATTACAGAGGCTAATGGGTCTATAATCTTTAAGAGAAGAGGCATCATCATTCTTGGGAATATGAGCAATAAAGGTGGCATTTAGTTGGTTTAGGAGCCTTCTTGACCTAAAGAAATCTCTAGCAGCATTAAATAAGTTAGGTTTAACAATATCCCATTAAGTCTAAAAAGAAAAGCATGAGGGAACCCATCAGAGCCAAGGGCTTTATAAGCCCCAAAAGAGAACATGGTCTATTTAACTTCTTTCATAGAAACAACATTAGTCATATTCTTTAAGTCTTGTACATAAATAACTTTAGGGATCACCTCAAGGAAGTCATCATTTACCTAATTAGTATTACCTTGGATATTCTGGTAGGAGGAGAAGAAGTTAATAGCTTCCCCAGCAATTTATTTTTCAGTTGAGACCATGCTACCATCATCTTTCTTGAGCGATCTGATCTTGTTCCTACTTTTTTGTTTCAAGGTAGATTAGTGGAAGAATTTAGTGTTGTGATCCCCTTCAATAAGCCATTGAACCCGATACTTTTGTTTCCAAAAGATTTCCTCCTTTTTATTGTCCTTAAAAACCATTGGGATCTAAGGTCACGTTCCTTTGCATATCTCATCATCCACAAGGCCAACTTCCATTTTGTCCTGAACTTCCTTTAAGCTGTTTCCCAGTGATTTCTTAATCTCAAATATGTTACCAAAAGTAACTTTGTTACACCCTTTCACTCTCTACTTGATTTTACTCAACTTCTCCACCAGGAAAAACATAGGGGTGCCACTTATGGGTTCCTTCCACCAATTGTTTAATAAAACAACAAAATCCGAGTGAAGGATCCACATTATTTCAAATCTTAAAGGGAAGGGTTCATTGTTGTGGTCATCATTTATTTTAAGCACAAGCACATTATAATAAGAACCAGAACTAGGAAGAGAAAATAGAGATTGAAATTGAAAAGTGTTCCAATTGGAAGAGATTGAAAACCTATCCAACTTAACTTGAATCAGTTGATTTCCATTCCTTCTATTTGACCAAGTAAATTTAGAGCCCTAGAGAGGAATATCAATAAGCCCAGCATAATTTAGGAAACCAGCCAATTCCATCATACTGTCAATATAATCATCCAATCCCCCAAACTTTTCTGAAGGAAGAAGGGGTGAGTTGAAATCACCTCCCAACATCCAATGGTCATCCTTTATGTTCTTTTTAGCATCATTCAGATACTCCCAAAGTTGCAACCTATCCCTACTCATATTGGGAGCATAGATATTAATTAATTCCATTTCTCCTGAGAAGCCAAACCTTTTAGAGAAACCATCAAGCTATTCCTACTAGCAAAGCTTAGAATTCTTTTTAATTTTGATGGATTCAAAAGAGTAAGAATGCACCTCAAGGCTCCTTTAGCCTCACTAAAAAAATAATTTGCTTCAAGCCAGATACTCAAAATCACCTTATTAGAGGTCTCCTTCATTTTGGTTTCTTGAAGGAGAAAAATATCCACTTTATTGTCTAGGATACAGGTTCTAACAAAAAATTGTTTATAAGGGTTGTTTAGGCCCTTGATATTCCAAGAGAGAAACTTTATAGAGAAACAGACCAGGAACAACAACACCAAAGGGCCCAAAAAGGAGCATCCAGGGCTTCTTCTTTTTGGACTTTGATCCCGCGATTGAGTCTAAGGTACTTTGTTTTTGTGTAGCCACATCCCTCACTGTATCTTTGTTTCTAGAATCCTTTTGGGATGGTCTACCTACCTTATTTCCCCCTCCTACATTCTACTTTTTCTTTTTTGACTTTTTAGGGGCTTGTAACTAGTCATCCCCATCTTCTTTGTCACTAGGGTGAGGAGGAAACCCCAACAAGTCCAGGGAGTCAATCAAGTTTTTTGGATGTTGTTGATATGTGGTTGTCATTGATGTCAAAACTATTGGCATTAATGTCTTTAAGGTTGTATATATTGAGGATATTGAGAAAATTGTAATAAAATAAGTTGCAAATTGTCAGTGGTGTAGTGAAGTTTTGTACATTGATGATAAGAGGTTGTGGATTAAAGGGTTTGTTGTTGAGTATATCTAGTTTATCCACATTAAGTTTCAGAGATCCGTATGAAGATTTGATTGAGTTATGAGTATTTATGTTCAAACAGTTATTTTGTTGCTTCAATTGGTGTTCCTGAAAGAAGGTGATGTGATTCTAGTAAGTTGAGTTGTTGTGGATGCTTTTGTGGTGATTCATGATTCTTGTGGATGTTTCTAGATCATGCTCTAACTATGTTATACATCTGCATTGATCGTTGTGCTCGTGATTGGTGATTTTCTTTTGTGAGTTCATGTTTTTCATGATCACGACTGTCAGGGTGATTGTTGTGTGTTGTGGATCTTTGAGGAATAATTGGTTGAGGTGTTTTGTGTTCGAGGATTTTATTTTGGGCCCTTACTATGTTGTGGCTGACATTGGTTGATTCGCATTGATAATTGTTTATTGATTTGGGCTAACAGTTTGTACATGTTTTTAAAGCCGACTTGTAGAAGATCTTATTCTTAGTTGCAGATATATATGAGTGATTGTTTCTACCATTTGAAGGCATGATTTGAGGATTGTGTGAAGTGTACGAGTCCTATGTGCGAATAATGTTCTAATCTTTCGAAGGAAGAAGTGAAGTGTGAAGAAGAGTGAGCAGAGTTTATGTGCTTAACCGAGACTATAATCAAGCATTAGCATATGCTATTTTCTCAATTCAAAATCTTGTGGATGTGATATGAATGTTTCTGTAAGACAGTGTGTCTTCCTTTGGGTAGTAAGCCTATTTTTATTTGAGCAGTGAGCTCTAGGCAGTGTGCCTAAGTGCATGTGCATTCCCATTCATAATTATTTTATACTTTTAATAGAGTATAATATCATGGATTAACCTCCACCATGGTTTCTCCCCTAATAGGGTTTCCACATAAAAAATCTTGGTGTTATGTGTGTTTCTGATGTGGTGATTATTTATGCTTTCATGTTTATATATTATATCTGAGAATAGGTTGAATAAGTTTAATAATTTAATTTATGTGACAACTGATTCACCCCCCCTCTCAGTTGTCTTCCCTTGTGTTACCAACAAAGTTACCTACCTCCTTTTGAGACAGAAATGACATTTCCTCTAGGGATAGATTGGGGTATGAAGACACTAATTAACCTTCCAATTCAACTCCTACTTTAGAAATAGGAACCACTCTCAAGGGGACTACAATTTGGCTGCCAAATGGGGGGCCCCTTTACTTCATCCATTTTGTCATTCTTTTCCTCCCCTATTGTAGGATTCTCTTCTTTCTAGAAGCCTAGGGTAGGGATACTATGGATAGGGGAAAAATTCATGAGGTTCATGCTACCCAAGTCACTTGAAACAACAAGAGGCTCCACGGGGACAACAACCAAGCCACAAGCAGGGGCATCCTTCATAGGGAGGATAGCATCCATAGGGGTAGAAGAGACTTCAAGGTGGCAAGCAACAAGGATAGTAGCAAAGGGCTTAGGCACCTACTCAGAAAGAGAATGCTCGATATCAAAGGTTCCTTCAATAGGCCTTTTCTCACATGAATCAATGAGGTGACCAAATTTCTTACAAAGCTGGTAGAAATGATGGGAATTTTCATATTCAAGGGGTTGAGTCCAATTTCCAAATTTAGAATTAAGGAGAACATAAGTTGGAAAAACTATATTAATAGCCACATTTACACAAATATGAGCATAAACAAGTCTAGACTTCTCCTATGTGATCTTGTCTATAGCCAAAAGATTGCCAAAAGAATTTGCAATCCCTTTTAGGATACTCATCTCCTAGAACTCGAGGGTTAATCTAGGGAGGTGAACCCAAGTTGGAGTCGTGGCCCCCAAGCTAGCAGTAGGATCAAAACCTAGTTTCTAGTTCCAAAGGGAAAGAAAGTTCTTATAACCAGCATCAAAGGCCTAGGGGTTGCTCATTAACACCTTTAACATATCTTCATAAACTACAAAGGAGAAAAGGAAGATACCTCTTGGCATAGCATTAATGGATACATTGCCTTTAAGATTCCAAGTCGAGGCAATCTAGTGATATACCTATTAAATATTCAAACAATAGGCCAAAAATTTTCCAACCAATGCTAATTTAAGGTTGTCCATATCCTTCTACATCAGAGCTTCAGGGACATCGACTTCCCAGCCAATCAAAGAATAGGAAGCAGACTCTAGAAACCTTTTACCCAAAGCTGGAAAGCTAACACCCACCAATTTTTCCACATAGGATGTTGGTTCTTCATCAAAGAAGAATGAGACTAATAGAAGAGAAGGGGACAAAGGAGCCTTGCTAGAAATATCCCCAACCCTTCCCCCTAGGGAAAGGATGAAGGTATGAGAAGGAGAAGTCACATGGGGAATAGCAACACTAGACGCTACCACAACGGACACAACGCTAGACAAAGAGACATCAACCTTGGAATGGGGAGCCTTCTCGGGCCCCCCTCTCGACTGGCCCATGAGGCAATCAAATCAATGTAGGGACGAAAATTTAAAAAAAAGCTAGAGCAGGAAAGTTGCAGAGTAAGAGCTGAGCTATTTTTTATGATGAAATTATTGATATTTTTTTAAATTTATCTTTTTTATGTAATTTAATTCAATTCAATGCTTATATGGATTTAATAGTGCAATTATAGGAAAAATGATATTGGGAAATGACTTTAATTGAGTTTCAATACTTGGGGTTATTGGCGTGAGTTTCAAATGGATAAATAAAAAAATGAGTATATTAATTTAATTTGATTTGAATCCTGATTTTCACAAGTAAAGTGAAATATGCCTTATATATATTTAAAATGTGATTTAAATGTGGAATAGAAAATTAGACTGAATTTAAATGTCTTATTCTAGATTAGGGTAAATTAGGGATTTAATGTGATTAATTAGAAAAGAAAATATATTATTTTATTTGGAAAAGAAAAAGGGGTTAAAAAGAAGGGTTTCTATTTTTATTTTTATGTTGTGAAATTGGGAAATAAGGAGAGGGGAAATCTTTGTTTTAAACAATTTGAAAATTGTTGATTGGAAGAACAATTCTTATTGGAATTCGATGTTGGATCAGTTGGGATAGGAATTGGGAAGGGACCATTCTTGCTTGATTTTGTGACTCCTTGTTTGGAATGCTTGAAAATTTTCATGTTTCAAATTTTTGAGGGTATTGAGGTATTTTCTTAATTTAAAATTCATTTGAGAATCATTCTTTGAATTTTTTTGCAGGAGAATTATTAAGGGAGTGTAGAATCCTCCCATCTCTTTTTATTTTGCAATTTGATTGGTGTAGAATATAAGACTTTCATTTAAAATTTGAAAATTTTCAAAATGGCAGGGGTTACCATGCCCATTTTTTTGAAAAATGATGAAAATATTAATTTTATAGCTTAAGAAGGGTATTGGGTGTATTTACAACCAAAGGGTATTGTTAGAACTTTTATTTCATTTTTTTAATTTTTGATGAAAATCCATGGTGGATTTGGGAATTTTCATGTTTTTATGCATTAGAAATTATTGGAAAATTTGAAAGTTTTGTATGAAAATGATTGAATTTGAATGTTTTGAAATGATGAAACCTCGTGAAATGTGATGTTATGCATTGTGGCAAAATTTCATTAAAATTGAGAAAATTGCATTTTGCATTGATTTTTGTGTCACACATGTTGGAGGGTGTGGTGAATGTGTTGGAATGTTCTGAAAAATTTGTAATCCATGAAATGTGATTATATGCATTGTGGAAAAATACAATTGAAATTGGATGAAATTACAAATTATGCATTGGTTTGTGTGCCTCAACTTGAGTTCGACAAATTTGTTGACTCTAGGACTTAGTCCTTTTTCTTTATGATTATGGATGGTTTCCTCCATTAGTGGGTGTACCCCAATACAAGTTATGTATTCCATTTGTATACACTGAAAAATGTCTTGAGCCTACAAACAACATTTTATCACTAATTCGCCTTCTTCCATGCATAATTAAATAATTTTAATTATTTAATTATTTCCTAATGTCATTTTCTTATATTAATTAAATAATTCTTAATTATTTAATTAATTCATTTTATCCTTGTTCCTCTTTTGATTAATTTAAATAAATATCAATTTTATTTAAATTACACTCCATAATTATCTTTTTCTATCCTTAATTAAATAATTTTATTTATTTAATTATTTACATTTCCCTCCACCTTTTATAAAACAATTATTTTTAATTATTTAATATTTTAACACCCCACCTTTTATAATTAAATAATTATTTTTAATTATTTAATTATTCATTTTCCTTCATTTAAATTAAATAATTACTACCATTATTTAATTTGAATTTCTTCTTAGCCAAGCCCTAAATCTCAACCAATTTTTTGAGTTTTGGTCCATCCTTTCCATCCTTATCTCTTTTCTTCTCAATTAATCTCATCCATTGATCATGATACCTCATCATTCAATCCTAACCCTTCATTTGAATTGGGATTTCTATAAAAGCAATCCATCATCCTCATTTCAAGGTTAACCAAAATCTTCAATATTTTGGTTCTCATATCATTCATCATTGAATAACCACAATCTTTTAAGTTTTTCTATCTTGAGATCTAACTACCTTGCATCAACATCAAGCTTATCATACATCATTGCATAATCAAATCCAAGAACAAACAAAGCAAAATGGAGAATAGCAATAGAAGTGATTCAATTATGGGATAGGAATTGAGTATTATTGTGATTTCTATTGTCATTTGTGCTTCATTGTTGGATTAGGGTCTTTATTATCTTGAATTAGATAGTTTTGTGGTTGTTATTATTGATTCATGTTTATCCCCCAAATTCTAACCTCGATCTACATTTGGTGAATTTAACATAAATCAAACATCCTTATTGTACCTTTATTTTTTGAGGTTTCTAACCTTATCTTGTTGATTTCTTCAAAAATTTCAAGACTAACCTTGTGCAGACCAGGTTGAAGACAAAACCCTAGGATTTTCCAAAGATTTCAACATATCTTTCAAATGGCTACAAATTTTTTTCTAGATTTTTTTACGACAAGGATCATATCAGGAGCCTACACTCCAAAAATTAGTTTTAGGTTGACATTTTTGAGTGAGTTATGCTATTTTTAGTAATTTCCAAATATTTCATCGTATCTCCCGAACGGATGTAAATTTTTTTCTGGTTTTTTTACTAGAGGTTAGAGATCATATCATAAGCTTACACTCCAAAATTTAGCTTCAAGTCAACATTTTTCAACAACTTGTCATGTTTTTATGATTTTTCATAAATCTTAATTTTTGGTCATAAATCAATGAGTTTTCCAAAAAAAATTGCAAATCTGGAAAGATCTTCGAATTCTATAGGGGGTTTGTTCTTTACATTTTTTATTTTAACTTCAAATAATTAATCTACAATTAGATCTTTAAAAATCAATACTTCTTCATAAATCTGCTCCCTAGGGCTTAAATTAAGGAATTTTTCTAAATTTTTTTACATTTTTAGAAAGTTTCAAAATTTTATCGGGGGTATCTTCTTTGAATTTTTATTTTTGGGATAAAAAATATAACAAAATAATCAGATAATGGAATCACATTGATAGCATGCAATTTATTTTGGTTACTAATATATGATTTTCAACTTGTGGCAATAGTTGGGAGAAGACCTTTTGATTTAAACTACTAATCTAATTTCTTGTAGGGTTTCATTATGTGTTTTTGATTTGTAAATTAAGAACATTTGGAATTGGTGCTCAAATGAACAAGTGTTTTTTGTGTCTTGTGCACATGCACATTTTATTAAATCCCAAATTGGTGTGTGTATCCTCTCCCCTTATGCTTTGTGCAATTTTGGGTGCATGAGAAACACATCAATCTCTTTTTCTTTTAGTAGGAGGCCTACCTTGAGACACATCCTAATAGATAACTCAAGGGTTTGACCTCAAGAACATTTCCTGGTGGGCTATATCAAAGGTGTGAAGGTGAAAGTTAGTAGCACAATCTTGTGATGTATACCACATGTGTCGATTCAAATGTGGGTGTATAGACCACATTGGGGTTAACTAGAGGATTTAGTGTCTCATGTTTGACATTATACCATAGGTTTTCATGAAAATCCCCCACTATGAACCATTGTTTTAGAATCCTAAGACCTATTTTGAGAGTCTACTATTATTGGTGCAAGGGATGTGGATTGTACCCTAAAGTTACTTACCACATCTAATTCTTGGTTGAGGTGGCAAGATTCCTTGTTTGGAGTTACTCCTTTCAAGGCGAGAGGTATTAAGGTGGTCCATGACCTTGGAATACTCTAGCTTCACCCTCTCCTTTTTCTCATTTAATTTAACATCACTGTTTCAGGGGTGAGATAAGCCCACTTTAGTAGATAACCCTCTTAGTACTAGCTAGGTTGTGCTTGTTTTTATTGTTTGTGAACTAAGGCCAAGCAAGTTTTATGGAAGAGAACTTAAGAATACTTGCTTACCAAGAATTCAAAGAGCAAAAAGCAACCAACTTTGTCTTTCGAGTGTTTATTGTTTTTTATGATCAAATTTGAACTTGCCAAAAATGGAAAACAACCTAGGAAAAATAAAATTAGGGTCAAAAAGGTAGAATACCACAACTATTTATTAGAATACTACATCTATCAGAAACCCTAGGAAGCCTGAAACACTACATCTGTTAGTTTCAAATTTTTTTGGGGAAATATTTATACATCCAACTTCCAGTTTCCTTATAGATAGTGACTATATACTCATACATGAGACTTGTTTAGGCACAATCATCCCATTCATTGTATTTCATCATTTACCTTAGGTTGGCTTGCATATTCCTAGCTTGCATACACTATACCACACCTCATTCCATCAACATCTTTGAGAGTCTTAAGATTAGGAGGCTAGTCATACTATTGGGTAGACCATAATTTCATATTTAGGTGTCTTGACCTTATCATATGCTATCTATCTCATCCTTAGGTTGGGCTTAAAAATCACGTGTATAGTTTAGGCTCACCTTTTATCCAATCATCATTATTATTATCATCTTGTTCCTTGTCCCCTTGAGGTCTTGACATTTAGAGTTGTTACTTTGGTTCATCATAGTTTTCTTAGCATCCTCTTTTAAGGTTCAAAAATGCATATCCAAATCCAACCATAACTAGAGTCTTAGTCTCAGTAGCATCTAGAATTTTTTCCAATCATAAGCTTATTCATAGTCTCATTACCACTTTCCATACCAATATTAGTCATAGTTGCATTCCCATATTGAATCTTTGTATTCCAAAAATCCGAAAAAACATAGCATAGTCTTATTATCATTACCATAATTAGCTTTCATTACCATCTTTATTTTGCATCTATATCTTTAGTTGCATTCATTTCCAAAAGCCTCAAGGTGACAAGACTTATATGGTCTTCACTAGGTCACAAAGGAAAATAAAGGACATGGATTCCTCATATGACCCCAATTTCAATCCAACTAGCACCATGAACTTTGGGTCCTTTTCAAACCAACTTCAAACATCACAAGATGAAATTACAAATCCATTTGACAATTTTACATTGAAGGAGGTTAACCAAAATCTAATAGCCGAAGAGATTGAACAAGCTTCCCAAGATCCTAGGATAATGTGTATCATAGAAGAGATGGTCGAAGTAGATCCTAATAAGTACTTCCTAGTGATCACTCAAAATGGTGCCAATCTTCCCTTTGGCTTTTATACTTCCACAATTATAAAGGGAACAACACAAACACAAACTCAAATTCAAGGTCATAACACATTTACACAAGGTCATTCCTCTTCAAAACAAATGCACACTAGTATGCCACTTGGGGGAACTACACATGTTAGCATACCTCCTACTCCAACATTTGGGACTAAAAGGATACATGCAACATCTCAAGTACCAAGTACCACATTTTCCAATCTATTTGGATCATCCTCTAGCTCCATGGGTATGAATTTTGCAAATCCATTTTCCACAACATCCACCCAAAATACTGCACCATCAACCAACATAAACACAAATCAAAATCTAAACCCACCAAGCAAAACAAGAAGGATTCACATTGCCACACCAAGATTGCAAACCCAAATGACCAACACTACACCAAACAGTAACATTTCTTTTAGGTCAAACCTAAACACCAACCAACCTCCATCACAATAACATGTCAACCCAAGCCTTAACTTCATACCACAACACCAACATACCAACCAAATTCCACCACAACATAATACCAATACCAACACCATATTTACATCTCACTTACAACAAGGAAATAAAAATCCTTCTCAAGCAAACATCAACCCAAACTCAACATTTACATCAAACTTCCAAAACCAAAACCCGTTATCACATAATTACCTCAACATGCTTAACACCAACACCAACATTCTCATACAAAGTCAACCAAACACACCACCATCAGAAACTTTGATGCAACAAATGCAAGTGATGCCACAAAAAATGGAAAACATGTAAGTGAGCACAACAAAGAAAACATACTCAATGGAGGAACTATGTCCTTATCCCTTTGATAGAAGCATATACATACCTCCTTTTCCTCCACACTTTAATGTGCCAAACTTCAACAAAAACAAGGGAAAGGGAGATCCAATAGAACATGTGTGAGAGTTTAACATTGCTTGTATGGACATCACTTTTGATCCTACATACTTAATGAGATTATTCCCACATAGCCTTTTGAGGAAAGCTCTAGAGTAGTTTTCTCACCTTCCTCCTGGGATAGGAACATGGAATGAATTAGCTGAAAAATTCATTGCATACTTTTCCTATAACATTGGAAGTGATATGACCCTTGCAAAACTATACACAATCAAAAAAAAAGAAGGGGAGTCACTTACATCGTTCTTTCAAAGATGAAAAAGTATGGCTAGTAAATATCCTTGTCACATACCATAAAAATAATTGGTTCCCATCTTTGTACCATTGAGAAATCTCTTGTTGCAAAAGGATTGGTCGAGATCTTCAAAGAAACCTAAAACAATCCCAATGACAAAGGTAAATTTTGGTCTAGAAACAAGAATGTCACCAATGATGGGGTAGTTGATGCTAAAGTGGTTAACAAGGTTCACCCCACCATTCACCTCAAAGGTCCTTCCACACAAAACAATCCAACACCAAGCCAAGATCAAACCACAAGCATAGTCCATAATAACCAACAACATAGAGGTCATCCATGAGAAAACATTCCTAAATAAACATACACACCCTTAGGAGAACCCATTGAGTCAATCTTGAAGAAACTATTGCAATCAAATGTCATTCAATTACTAGATGTTAAAACTTATGAACCAAAAAATTTCAAACCAACTTGGTGGAATGATAATGACATTTGTGAGCACCATCACACCAATGGACATAAAACATCATCATGTTGGACATTTAAGAACTTTATCCAAGACCTCATTGAACAAGGTACATATCAGTGGAAAATTCCCAAGGAAAGACAAATGTTGACCATACTATTTTCAATAATATCCTACAAGATCATGGAAAAGGAAAAGCCTCTAGTTCAAGGAACAATACAAACAACAATGCCAATTACTCTAGCATCTCATATGAGTATACTATTAATACCATTTGAGTATTTGATGACAATGTCTTTACCATTACCATTAAGAAAAGTCCAAAATGTGTTGTCACTACTTGAAGAGCCAAAGTGAGCTTGCAAGGGGCCACTTCAAATCCACAACCAAAGAGTCAGTATAACCTTTTAGATCATCTACGAAAGACTCCCACACAAATATCCATCCTTGAGTTGCTTCGCATATCCCCTGAGCATAAATCCATTTTGGACAAAGCTTTGTAGGAGACATCCATTCACATTGACCTAAATGTTAACCATATCTAGGCCATGATATGATACTTAGCTACAATCCATCATGTCACATTTTTTGAGCAAGATCTTCCTGCACAATGACCAATCATAATGACCCATTACACCTTGAGGTATAGGGTAATAAACACAAAATCAGATGATTCTTGGTAGACGATGGAGTAGGTTTGAATATATGCACCTTAAAATTGGGCATAACATTAGGATTCTCTAAAGCTTGTATAGATACATCTAAGAAAATCATCATCAAGGCTTATGACGATGCTAAGCGTTCATCCAAAGGTCTAATCACATTGCCCATGAGGGTTGGGCCTGCTATTCAAAACATGATATTCCAAGTCTTAGATCTAGATCTATCATACAACCTTCTCCTTGGTTTCCCATGGATTCATTCCATGAGGGTTGTTCCTTCCACATACCATCAATGCCTTAAGTTTCCATATAAAGGCACTGAAATTACTATATTAGGTGATCTTGACCCCTTCCAATATTGTAGAAATTTGAAAGGGACCACTAAGCATCAAGTGCTTATCGATCAGGAAGCAACTTCCTCGACCTCATCACATTACATTGTTCCCTCTTCACTCACCAAGTCATCCATTCCATCCACCACACCTTCCAAACTTAAGGACCAGATCCATGACACAGGATGTCGTGAATACAACATCAAGAGCTTATTTTGCGTTGGGAAGTTGCCCGCCTCACCAAAGTCTTATGGAAAGCCTTGTCCAATCAAGAAGGAACCTAAGATTGTAATTTTTAATCCTCCTACCATGTTCACTAAGTGGGGTGAATTAGCTAAAGATACTATAAGTGAAGATATTTCTACATGGATCTATAAGGATGAAGAAGAAATCAAGTCCACACAAATACCACTATAGAAATATTCAAAAGGGTTCAAGATCATGAAACAACAAGGTTATGATGGACATAGTGGTCTTGGTTTGAACCAAGGATTTTTTTAGTGGAGAATCTTCACCAATTGGAAAATAGTACATATCAGCCAAGTCAAAATTTGTGAATAAATCACAACCAACAGGGTGGCCAAATCACCTAGATTTTATGAATTATCGCTCCAATGCATTTCCATTCACTATCGATTTATTTTATGAGGCATATTTAAGTAATATTTTTTCCATAACAAACTACACATTTCAAATGGACCGATTAATATTTTTTACTAGAATCTCGGAAGCATGTATTAAATCACCTACATATTCACCAATACTATTAAAACAACATTGTGTATCAGGACACGTTTCGCCAACATCATTAAATGTTCATTGCACGTGAGGACCCATTTCACTAATTAAAATTCATAAATAGTTGCTTGTGAGGACCCATTTTTCCAATAACATTAAAAAATAATTACATTTGAGGACACATTTTGACAATTACCATGACACCTCCATGCTAATCGCAGGGCCATAATTTCCTTGAAAATTACATATGTGTTCTGTGGAGGTTTGATTCACCCAACACTTAAATGTATCATTGTATAATCACACGAGATTCGCCAATTTTTTACTATACCATTTAAAAATCCCATGGAATTTTCCAAATATGGATTGATATAAATATAATCGAAACTCTTATTTGTTCTTACATATTTTGTTCAGTTCTAAACTTGTGAGCTCTCAATTTTGAAGTTGGACTTGGAACCTTGATCATAGGCAAGTTACAAACTTACAACATAGACATTTTTGCATTAATGAATAGTAATTCAGTGAAAACCTAAAGGTATTTGATCATTTCTTCATAGTATTATAAGATTTTTTATCTCTTTTCCATTCATGCTTCAATCTCAAAGATGATATTGAGTAGGGAATGGGATCTATATGCTATTTCTTTAAAAAATGAGACATTTTTCCAACTTTTATTCGAAGTGAGAGATCAAGATGTCGAGCAGCAAGTGCAATAAGGGTAAGACTCCTCAGGGTGGTGAAGGGACTAGGAAGCCATAAAAACACCCAAAACACAGAGTTACCATAAAGTATTACTTTGGAATTGGAAATTTTTATGATCCATCAAATCAAGATGGAGCTACACCATCAATTCTTGCACCACATATTAATGAAGAAGGCATTGGTAATACCTCAGAAGAGGATGGAAATACCGTAGAAGATATTCCAAGCTAGAATGAGATAATTGACTTGGATGAAAATGCTAGTGTCGTAGATGATGTTGGTAGCATGAAAAGAAAACCCAAATCAAAAAAAGGGGCACGAATGGTAAATGACAAGGAATTTTTAGATTGATTGGGTGTCAAAGTACCCATTCATTTAACCATTAGAGAATGCAAACAAAGATGAACCTCCAATAGAATGCAAGTGTAAGATCTATAGTTGGAAATATAAAAGAGACAAGAAGTTGCAGCTAAAGCTTGACACTATAGAAAATCATATCATTAAAGTTTATAAAAAAAATCATGGACAGAAAAGAAAAATCAATAGTAAGATCGAAATCAAAGGAATAATTTTTTCATGTTTAGTATGCCCTGGAATATGATGAGCATATGCAAAGAATGGTGAATCTTGTTGCATGTAGAGGTTCAATTGAAGCTCAATTTGGAAAGGTAATGGCAGTAGCACAACTAGAAAAAATTGTTTCAATGATTGTTGTTTTTCATATTTTTTCCAAAGTGCATCCTATGAAAAACTACCCACAATATAGTAATTTATTATTTTTTTGGGTGTTCCTCACTTTCCTAACACACATTAGTTAATAAATGTTGGATGGGAATGGGAAAGTTGTCTTGTTGAGGTGGAAAAACAAGATTTACAGGAGAAAATAAAAGGTTCAAACTTCATTGCATTATCTTGAGATGAATTTACTACAGTAGATAATACTTCTTGGGTATGTATGTATTTGTATATTATACAAAATTTCCACCAACCTCATCTTCTTTGTGTTCATAAAATAAAGGACAGTTCAACATCACAAAATCTATTTGAACTAGGTAAGAAATATTTGAATGAAATTGGAGGTATGGATGACTTGAAAATTTCTAAAAATTTGATGTGTGTAGGAGCTGATGAGTTGCAGTAATGCAAGGTCACAAGAGCGGTCTTTGTGTAAAGTTACAAACTACTTGTGCACCATACATGCTTGGTATTCATTGTATGACCCATAGAATGAATTTAGAATTTAAAATTGTAAGCAAGTATCCTACAGTATCAAAAGTTGAAAATCCAATTCGCGAGCTTTACACATACTTCTGATGAAGTCCCAAATGTTTTACCAAATTTCAAAATTTTGCTAAGGGAATAACAAAAGGAAAAAATCTTCTTAAGGATGTTGATGCCATATGGATCTCCTTGCATCGACCAACATAACGAGTTCTTTTAGACTATTGATCCTTGATTAGAATAATGTACGAACATTGCAACACAATAGACAAAGCTCCTGACCTCTTACATAGGTTAAGCGATATAAAGACACTCTTAACTTTAGCTAGTCTTCTCCCCATGCTAGATGAAATGAAAAATCTTGTGAAGATAGCCCAAGATAGAACTATGTATATCTATGAATATACCAAACTATGTAGAATGACATGCATAACCCTCGATAATCTATATCTAGATCTAATAGATTATACATCTCAAAGTCCAAATTTTGTAAGCTAGCAGTTAATTACATATTTGAATAATCTTGAAAATTATTTACAGTTTAATGCAAGCTAGTAGCTATGTTTCTTTGTACGTGGATTTGACATACCAATGCACCATTGTATGATGGTCAGGTGCTCTACCAGAGAAGTGCCTATTACAAAGGAATCTTTTAATGATATTGTTAAATTTGTTAGTGTTAATTTAAAGGAATTTTCAAAATCTCTTTCCTCAAATATCGTAATTGCAAAATCTATTTCCTCAAATATTTATCAATGATTCCCTCAAGATGAAATACTTGAAGCCATGTCTATTATGTATCCTCAATTTTGGACTCGAGGCAACTAAGATAGCCCAGTATTTTTTCATCAAAAAGTAATTACCTTGGGTAAACACTTTTCAAAAAATTTAGAATACAATGGACAAAAATAGGAGGAATTATAAATGAAATTAAGCTTAGAGAACAAGCTAGGCATTTTGCATTAAGTATGATTAACCAGTTTGAGTCCATGGAGAATCCCAAGCAAGATCAATAACAAGGGCTTGGAAAACCTTAGGTCAGAGTGAAATATTGCATGATTCATTATCAAAATATTTCAAAATTGTTGATTTATGTAAAAAAATGATATCGGGTTCAGTGGAGGATGAGAGAGTTTTCAATGCATTGGGCTTTTTGAAATCAAAGATAAGAAACAAACTAGACAAGAATTTGGAAAATTGATCGAGGGTGTTTGCAACTAGCTACAATGTCTAAAGTTTTCCTTTTGAAAGGGCACTCACAATGTGGAAGTCAATATGTGAAAGAAGAGGGTTGTCCAACACTTCAAATGTTGGTAGTGGTGGTAGTGGCACAAATGACAATGACACAATGAATGTTGATCTTGAGATGTAGTTAACTAGATGTACACAAGGTGAAGAAAATGAAGACCAAACTCAGAGTCAAGATGGATCTCAATCTCATCATCACAATAAGGACCAGGACTTGATTTGTAAAATGGAAGTGAATTAGTAGTTTTTAGGTATTTATACTGCACTTCATGAATCATATTCCAAACTGTAGTTGATGATGTTTTATATTGTATTCCATGAAATTATGAATCAAATTGAATACATTAACATATTATTAATAATTTCATATTTTAATTATGTCATACTGATAAGTTTTACTCAGTGATTCATCACTCAACTCAATGCTTCATGTTTCCTTACTAGCATGGATTTGTGCATAAAACATAAAATTTGCAATAAAGTAATTTTTTTATTTTTTATTTGATATGTGATTCTACATCAATCTTCAAACTTTATGAATTATTTTGATCAGTTCCTTATCCACAACAGAGTCAAAAAATCAAATATACTCCTACGATAGACCAACTCATGGCTTCTTATCCTCACCACCTTACAATGAGAAACCAGGCAAAGAAAAACACTTATCCCACTACTTATAAATTCCTATTGCACTCACACAATCTTGATAAATAAACGAAAGGAATATTAATCCATTCCTTGAACAGAAGCTAACAGTTCAACATCCATAACACATGATGTGATATGACAACTTATAAATAACCTTTGATTATTTTGAGTAAAAAGATAGTGAATACAATACTGGAGAGCAAGATAGGTTGATATTCAAAATTAAATAAATACACTAAGTATTTGAGTCATATTTTGTTATTACAAAGAAAAATCACAACATAAGGGAAGCAACAAGAAAAGAACTCCATCCCAGACCTTTCTAACAACCAAAATCTCATACAAGAGGCATAGGAATAAAATCATGGATCCACTCACAGGCGGGTAAACAATTATAATTTTCATTCCATGACTTAAGAATATCCTCAGAAATCCAATCATGGGCTAAGATATTTTATGTATTCTTCAAATTTAGATGATACTTGGCATCAAGTAAAGCACTGGCCTCTCTACAAAAAAAAATCCATTAATTATTTTGCATTGACCATCATGTTTGATTAGGAATTAAGCTAACTTAAATCAACTTTGTCTTCTTTGGAAATTAGAGGGAGGAATGTGGGGATTAGAATATTGAAACTATCCTTCCATTTCTATAGGGTCTTCAACTCCCCATTATCTTCTAATAGGCGGGGTACAACCCTTTTGTCAACATTTATGAAAGAGTTCATTTTTGCTCGTGCAGCTTCAAATACACTTTCAAAATACCCTTTATGATTATGTGCCATCTTGACAATTTCAAAAGTAAGATGGATACTAGATGGGGCATCAGATGTATTTGCAGATCCCTTATACATACCTTCCAAAGATGTAAATCTAGGATTCTAGTTTTCAAATGTACATTTGAGCCCCTCTTGATCCCCACTTATTCTGGTAATGGAATCCCTCAAATTTAGATATGAAACAAGGGTATCTTCTAGCATTCTTAATATTTTAGATAGTTTGTGCTCTAGGATGCACATTGTAATGCACACATTCTCTTTTTGTTGAGCCTACTAAGCATTCTTCAAGTTCTTTTCTAATAGGCGGGGTACAACCCTTTTGTCAACATTTATGAAAGAGTTCATTTTTGCTCGTGCAGCTTCAAATACACTTTCAAAATACCCTTTATGATTATGTGCCATCTTGACAATTTCAAAAGTAAGATGGATACTAGATGGGGCATCAGATGTATTTGCAGATCCCTTATACATACCTTCCAAAGATGTAAATCTAGGATTCTAGTTTTCAAATGTACATTTGAGCCCCTCTTGATCCCCACTTATTCTGGTAATGGAATCCCTCAAATTTAGATATGAAACAAGGGTATCTTCTAGCATTCTTAATATTTTAGATAGTTTGTGCTCTAGGATGCACATTGTAATGCACACATTCTCTTTTTGTTGAGCCTACTAAGCATTCTTCAAGTTCTTTTCTAGTATTTGAATATTTTATTTAACCTCAATGTTTTCAATCATCACATGAGCAAGGGGAATTGTGGAAGAGGATCCTACTTCATGCATACTTACAAAAAGGGATGGTTTTTGAGCCAATAATACATGTTTTTGGTTGTAAGCTTCCATGAGATCATTATGTTCCTTCAATATTGTATTACTTCTTTCTTGCAACCTTTGAACAGTAGCTTCATTAAACTTGGCAACATCTACCACTAATGTAGAAGCTTCAGGGGAAGATGTGTTAGATACCCTCTTTATAATCAAGTTCCCTTTGATATCCTTCGATGCTTCAACAATCATAGGCTTATTTATAGTTGGGGAAAGGTCCTAGATTGTAAGGGCTTCCCAATGTGGGTTGAACTCTAATACTAACAATGCCATCTCTACTTCCTCTTTTGGGGAGAAAAATTCTCCTTCTTGTTTCCTAATAGGATCAAAGACAATTGCAAAAGAAATGTCCTATTCAAGGAGCAATATCAATCCATTATCTTGCACCATTCTTCTCCTTTCTTTAGGTGTAATGTTTTTGGACTCAAAATTCATTTATGCCCTTTCCTTTGTAGCTACTTCATCATACTTTTCTATAGGCACATCTACTTGTGCCAACTAAATTATTTTATGGTACTCCTCCTTCTTTGGTCTCAAAACAAACTCTTTAAACTCCTAGAATTTTACAAACTCATCATTAGAAATGAATTGTGAACATTCCAATTCCCTCACATCATTTAGGTTATCTCTCCCCTTAGCCATGTCCAACCCAAACCTTTGTTGAAGAAGACCAACAATATTTGGTCTTAGGGGGGATGGCATATATTGTTGAATATCATCTATGGTGATATTAACATCTTTAATTTTATCTAGATTGATGGGATTTTCAACCTAAAATGGTGATTTCTCAACTTTCATCCTCTTCTATGGTTGCTCTCTTGGGGGAGAATCATAATCCAGTGTGATTATTTGAGGGGAAGGAGAGGCAGTGACCTGTGGTGGGTCTAATTGTACATTTTCTCTAATAATAGGCCCCTAGGGTCTTCTGATAGAAAGTTCAGGTCTAGGCCGCTTTGTTGGTTTCTCTTCTAAGGTAGAGACCTTACCTACAACTCTATCAAAATTATTCAACACTGCCTGAATCTTGGAAATTGGGTCAACAATATCAAAAAATGCTCATGATAATCCTTATCATTCTCTATCCTAGAAGCCTTTTCCTTAATGAATGCAATCCATTTCGCCTTTCTATTTTTACCTCAGATTCATCCTTGCAATTTCTTATGACATCTTCATTTTCATCAACCTAATGGAAAAAATTAGACCTTTTGATACTTTTACTGACCTCGTGTATGAAAACTTCAAGGTCAAAATCCCTGACTTTTAACTGAAATAACCTATATTCCCCAAGCATTTCTTTGAGCCTACCTAAGTCATCTCTGGTTGAAGTGAAATATGAAAAGGCAATAACATAAGGAAAAAAAGACCCTTTCTTTTGTTTTCTTAAATGAAACTAAACAATCTCACTGAATTGTAATATAATTTCCATGAATGCCAACCTAGGTGATACATATCTGGATAGCACATGGGGGGATTGAGGACACCCACAAATTCTAATAACAACTGAGGTGCCATTTAGGTAATAATCTCCCTGGAGTTATGTCATACTCCTAACTCCAACTTCCTATGTTTGGGCCTAAGGAAATCCAAAATTTCCTTGAGAAATCTAATTCCAAGTAGACCCAGCCTTGCCATGACATCTTACAAAGCAATTCTAAAAAAAACCATAGTCAGACTCACTACAAAATTTGTCCCAAATATGGGTCCAACATTATATTGGGAGATCATTTCCCTCTTTATCTTTCATGTTTAGTTGTAAAACTCTATTGAAGTGGCCTTTCCCTTTGTAGAAAAGCATATGGAAAAGGAGAGAATACCACTTGAAATTCACCTTTGGATCCTTACCACTTTTCATTCTCTTAATGTCCACCAACTGATTGTGAATAGCCTTAGCTAAAAAACTGTCATAGTCAAAGTCACTATTGACAAAAGGATGTTTTATATCAATATAAATATACATAAGAGGTATCTGCATTTTCTAGCATGCATCTCCCAACACCTGGCATAATGCCCAATATGTTCCTCTATAATAGTCTTCAAAATACTTGACATCAAAAGGCTCAAGTTTGTTATCAACGATTCTCAATGACTTTCCTTTGAAGCCTTTATGTCTAAAACTAGGGATCCATTTCACTTTGAAGCTACTTCTATCTTGGTGGTATTTTTTGAAAGAAGCAAGTTCTATAACCTTATTTATGGTCAGATTGAGTCTAAAAACCTAAAAAATAAACTCCCTAGTTATATCCATTAGGACACTTCCATCCAATGCCCTAATTACTCTATTATTTTCATTATACCAAGAAGAAAGGTGTCTGATGAGTTCCACATTTATAGACATTAAGAACAACCAACTTCCTCAAATCATAGGTCCATATATTAGAGATAGGGGAATGATGGTTTCATTTTCCATACCTGTGTAGGAACAATTCCCACCTAGTGACTATGTCATCCTGGTTCTTCAACTCAACATCTCTGCGATTTTTGGTTTTTTCTACCATCCCCTCTACTACATTAGGGCTGAAGTTATGTTGAGGTTGTTTTAAGGAACCCGACAACTGGGTCAAAATATCCTCCTTAAAGGGTCTTTTAGATGTAGAGCCAGAGGGTTGGTTGTTTGACCGACTCATGATTCCAAAATGATTTTAAGACTAATTTCTATAGTATCATGTTGGCACTTTATAATATTACAAAACATATTTTGCAGACTTGATTATGAGCTTCAAGACTAACAATGGTGAATTTTTCCAAGAAGGGCATATACCTATTGTTAATTGTTCAGAGCTCAAGTTGATGTGGAACCTACTCACCTCTGCGATTTTTGCTACTATGTCAAACCAAACAAATGAGATGACCAACCTATATTGAACTACAAATTTATGAGGGAAATTAACTTAAAATATGACCCATAATCCATCACATCCACCATTACTTCTAGTTCATGCAAGGGCAGTTCATTCATCTACATGTTTATCAATTTTGAATGTGGGTCATCCATTTGGAAGGGACATACAAATCTTAATGATGAATAAGGTCTTGATTTCTTTAAAATGACACAACCATCCCCTCTTTCTAATAGGATTCTCCCACATCCCATATGAGAATATCATCACACAGTATCTTGTAGTTCTGCAACCAAGAAAAGGACATTCCATTATGGGCTCGTGGACTTGCAGAATCCTTTATCTTCCACCATGTGCCAACATTCTTTGTATCCTTAATTTTTTTGGAAAGGATGCAACTATCCCCTCTCTCCAATAGGATTATCCCACATCCCACGTGAAAATATTTTCACACAGTGTCCTTCTGCGGTTCCACAACCAAGAAAAGGACATGTTACTATGGGCCCACGGACTTACATAATCCTTTAATATTCTACCACATGCCAGCATTCTCTGGAGCCTTGATTTTCTTAAAAAGGAAACAACCATCCCCTCTCTCCAATAGGATTCTCCTAGGTTCCACGTGAAAATATCATCATGTAGTGTCCTTCCGTCATTCCACAACCAAGAAAAGGACATGCCACTATGGGCCCGCAAACTTGCAGAATCCTTTAATCTTCTGCCACATGCCATCATTCCATGGAACCTTTATTTTCTTGAAAAATATGCAACCATCCCCTCTCTCCAATGTGATTCTCCCATGTCCCATGTGAGAATATCATCACACAATTTCCTTTCGGAATTCCACAACCAAGAAAAGGACATGTTGTTATGGGCCTGCAGACTTACGTAATCCTTTAATCTTTCACCATGTGCTAGCATTTCATGGAGCCTTGATTTTATTGAAAGGATCAAGCAAAGTAAGGGGTAAGATGAAACCCCAAAGGTTGCCACCCAAAAGGTTTAAAACCAAACTTCACTATTCAATCTTGCTTCTTATGATCTTCAAAGCCTTTCAAGCATGAGGTAAGGGGGATTAGCGACTTCTGACCCTCTAAGGAAAGGAAACATGGAATCGCCAAAAATGAAGAAGCGACCCTACCATTCCGCGGGAAGCATGCATTGACTAGGGTTGACCAATGTGGCTATGCAGGTTTGAGACACGTCGCAAGGCATGATTTTTGAGATCATATTCCAAGTCTGTCATTGACGATATTTTATATTGTATTTTATGAATTTATGAATCGGATTGAATAAATTAACGTACTATTATTTTCCACTATTTCAAATTTCAAATGTAGAATCTAGATTTTGAATTTTAATCTTTATCCAAGGATTTAATAGTTTCTAGGTATTTAAATTTTATACTACATTTTATATTTCAAATTGTAGTTGATATTTTATATTGTATTCCATGAAATTATGCATTAGATTGAATAAATTGACATATTATTATTAATTTTATATTTTAATTGTGTTAAATATATACTCAATGATTCATCACTCAACTCAATGCTTAATAACATATTAATAACAGTAGCATATACAACAAGGAACATTAGCAATCGTTTAATGTTTATCTAGTAGTTGAAACCGGATTTTTTCTTCAATTGATAAAATAAATAATACATATAATTGAACACATTACTGAATTTGAGTATTTTATTAATTTTTCAAATGAAGGAATACATAGAGGCAATGCAAAATATTTCTCAAAGACAACTCTACATAGAGCTGAGTTGGAACTTGGAAACTCATTATCAATATCAAATCATTCTATCAACTTTTCTAGCAACTTCCATTATTCAATTGATGGAAGTGTCATTTGTTCTAACTGATGTCTAACTTGAAAAAAAATTAACAATGAACTATTGAAATTGGAACTTGACTTGAATGTTTCAGTAAAATTTACATTCAATGTTATTAGTGGTTTGATGGAATCCAAATAGTTTGCCTCATCTAGGCTCTGAGGAAACTAGTCCAAATCAATCCTCCTTGCATCCTCCATCTTCTTTCCAAAATC
>VDFB02075321.1:284601495-284637103 GCA_007258455.2 Sequoia sempervirens
ATGCATCTGTATCTTAGTATTCCAATCATATACTGGAGCCATTTTCTTTTCCTTAACATTTGTATAGGGTTGAATCTGAAGCTTGTTGTTCTAAAACATTCCACTAAATTTAAATTAAAAAAAATAGCACAAGTAGGTTTTGAACCTAAATGTCTTAGTGGAACCTCCTTTAATCATTAAAAATTGTTTATGCATGGATTCTATAATGTGCTCAAAAAAATTATATTCGATAGGTTATTCATTATAATGGACATTAAATACCATTTCAAGGAGGCTTGCACCCACTTCCCAATTGCTATCTAGTCTAAAGAAAAATGCTAGCATGGAAATAGTGTCCTAAACCCATGGTCTAAAAATTACAAAATCATAAGGAGGCTTATGATTACTTTTCAATAAGTTTCTATGACAATGCTAAACTATTTTATTTAGAAAAGTTTTTTTCTCCCTTTCATCTACTACTTCATAATCACTAGCAATATTTTCTAGGTCAATGTGGATGTTTCCAAATTCTTCTGCAGAAATGGATAATTTTTTTGCTTTGCTATCTTTATTAATAATTACTCTTTTTTATCATCATAATTGTGGGCACAGACCATGATAAATTCTAGGCAAGGGAAAACCTCATGTAACATCATGCACCCTAATCCACTTACCCATGGTGCAGTGATACTATCGATTGGAGTTCTTTGATTATTTTGCATTTGGTTTGCAACCTTATTCTCACATGAAAATCTAAGTTCTAAGGTAATCCTTCCATAGATTTCAAGATCATAAATATCATGGTATTCATCAGTGAAACCTCTGGTTTTAAGCACTCTAGCATAATCTATTTTTCTATCCAATTTTTATTTGTCTTTCCCAACAACTATGTTTGGTCTACTAGTGGTGGTAGACATGCTTGTATAGTGTGAATTCCCTCTTAAGTCCTTAATTTTTCTTAAGTCTCTCAAGTTCTCAACCCTAAACCAAAAGTTTGAAAAAATAATATTTTAAGAAATGATGAAACGTAGGAATTATGTCTTTCACTTACCCAGATTTTGATTCTTGAAAAGATTAATATTGACAAGTGTGGACTAGCTTTGTTGGAACCCAAAATCTCCTGAGTGCACTTCAATGAGCAATCTAAAATTGCCCTGTGTGTTGACCCTCTCACTTAAAAATAGAATCACTTAGTAGTAGAAAGTTCTTTTTTTTTAATATTAAAGTGAATAAAATGTCAACATGTTGCCTCCAGACTACATAATTAGTACATTGAATTTCTATATAGACACTTACAAATAAATTGAATATTTTTCCTACATTGATGTGCCTTCTATTAATTGATCACTTTTGGCAAGAGGCACTATCAATATCATTCAAATTTTCCATCTCAAACAAATTCTCAATCGTTGATCTTTGTAAATCTAATGATTATAGGGTGATTTCAGAGGTTTAAGTTTGCAAGCCTAGTGCTATATGCATTTAATTATGGAATGCAACTATAACCATCCATCAAATGTTCATCAAACAGTTGAGAAATTTATGACATAAACAATAAACACGTGTTTTAAAGTTGTTTTAAACTTTAGTGCACTAGGATACACAATCCTCATGAGATTTTCTTTCGATAGAAAACTTGTTGGATACATTGAGATGAGTCCACATGTCCATTTTGTGGTTTCGCGAGTCACATATAGATCTACTTGAAGCATCCTACGGACTCGTGGAATCCATTTAAAAGAAAGACATTAATTGACACATGTGACATTGATTGACACCTATCCCCTTTCCACAGTTCCATGGAATTAATTTAACCTTTATAAAATTATCTGTAAAATCATGGAACCATAAAGTGTAGGCTCACTTAAGCCATTTAATTAAGCACATGTGAAATATTCTTCTTAAGTGAGTGCTAGGTAAAATTCCAAAGCCTCCAAAATCTCACTTATCACATAAAAACTAGATAAATATTGATTTGACAACATTCTATTTCCATTTTTAGTGTTTTTTGTCAACTTGATGACAACTTTATTTTGTCATTTGTATTGCTTTATGTTTTAAATCTGCATACAAATATTTCATAAATAGATAATACTTAATTTCTTGAAGGAAAAATCTAGATTTTCCTATGTTTATTTCATTCCATTATTTAGCACTTGTTTAATGGTAAACTTGCTGCCATTTAATTGTAAAAGCCTCCAAAATCTCACTTATCACATAAAAGCAAGATAAATATTGATTTGGAAACATTCTATTTCCATTTTTAGTGTTTTTTGTCAATTTGATGGTAACTTTCTTTTTTCATATGTATTGCTTTATATTTTAAATCTGCACACAAATATTTCATAAATAGATAATACTTAATTTCTTGAAGGAAAAATCTAGATTTTTCTAAGTTTATTTCATTCCATTATAATTTATTTAGAACTTATTATTAATTATTTAATCTAGCCACATTCAACTAGAACTTTCAACTTGCAGCCTATGCATGCACAAACACATACTCTATAATATATTAACATACATAGAGTTTTCTATCGATGTAATCATTGAACCTCCTTTAAAGTTTGTGTGCAAGTGCTACTACTAGAAACATTAATTCTATTACTAATTACTTGTATAATTTGAATAGACACTGAACACACAAAATAATTCTTCATTGTAAATGAATAATGAAGAATAACATAGCCATTTATTTTATTACAAGTGAATTACAATGTTACATTATTACATAGCTTTTTAAAGATGAGTATGTTAGTGTAATTAATTAATTATTACACTAGCATAAGTTAACTTAGGTAATATTTTAAGTCCTAGGTTGCATAATTAGATAAATCATTTAATAAATGGGATAATATTCCCTTCCTTGTTTGTAGGGATAAGATTCCTTCTAGAAGATGAGTTGTCCTTCTAGAACTTATCTCAACATTTAATAATCATCTAGATAGGGTTCACATGTTGTCACATGTTGTTAGATTATAACACTTGGCAACATCTCATGCATCTTAGGTTTTCCTTCTTGCCTATATAATCAGGCAACTTGTTCATTTATAACATATCAATCAATCATATCATTAATATAGAATCTCCATTGTGCATGCCTAGTTGCAACACTTTTCTTTGTGGTTGATTATCTTTCCTGGCTCAAAGGTCCTCCATTGAAGACTGTAGCTTCAGGGACTGTGCATCCATAATCTCAACATGGTATCAAAGCTTTTCCAGTGAAACGTCAACCCTCGATCAAGAAATTTGGTGTGCGAGATTCTTTGTAGGTTGAAGGTTTCCATTGAAGGCTACTTGTTTCCACTCGGGGACCAAGCTGATTTCTGAAGCAGATAGAGTCGGATCTGAGCTCTCCATTGTCTTCAGAAGGCCTCGAAACCCTAGGATCACCTGCCCATTCATCAAAATAAGATTCATCAACTTGGGAGCTTCAGAGGTATTTTTAGGGTTTGCAAAATCAATCGTACTATCTGTACAATTTGCAGCAAAAAACATCCTGGTTAGTTGTCCTTTGAGGCAAAAAAAATTATACGTAGGCCATTTTGTTTTCTCAAAAAAATTGGGCATTTTATCTATAAATTTTGGCAAAAAATTATAATATCCAGGCATTTCTATAGTTTCATAAAAATATTTGGGCGACTGCATATTAATATCCTTCATTGGCATATTGAGTGGCATTTTATTTTGGTTGGCATCATATATTAAAAATTTGGGGTTTGGTTAATTCCATCAGCTTTGTTTGCATACTACATAAATTCAGAAAATATTTAATATTGAAAGTCTTTGATTTTTAATTGCTATAAAAGAAATATTAAAAATAAAAATTATATAGTTTCTTTTGTCGGCACTTTATTTCCAACAGTCTACAGGTTTGCGTCGCCCACATTTAAGGAGGGTACGGTGATTTGATCTGTTCACTGATCGTCGAGTTACTCACCCATTGTCTGAAGTCTCCTGCCGATGGCTCCTTCATTTTCTAGCACCGGCGTTCTCCACCAATAGCTCCTTCCCATCAGTCATCTCATCTCTGTCAGCAATCACAAAACCTGATATTGCCCTTGGCCCGAGGTTCCATTGGCAACCGAGGGGTCTGCTATAGGGAGCGGTGCCACCCATACTTGCACCTCCGCCTGGTTCCTCCACCCCACCGCCACCAAATCTAGTGGCTATCACTTTTTTTGCCATAGCCTGCCCCCTAGTCATATCAATGACCAGGGGTTGTTTTTTTTAGCTTTGGGTGTTAAATTTTGCACCTGTTTAGCCTGCGAAGTGCCTAATCTAGGCATTTTTTTCATTTTATCATAACTTTCACCCAAGGTATCAAAATTTGGGAAACGATATACCATCGGAAAGGGAATTTTGCGTACTTTCCAGTGGTGGCATCCATTATATGAAATTTTTCTCATAGAAAATTCTATATTCAATTGAATTCAATCCTCCACTTTGGACTCAATGGCCAATATCTTCGCATCAGATTGTCGAAATCTAGAAATTCCAGCAGCATTCAGGAGATATTTCAGTGATTTTTTTCATCAATCCACTCACTTTCTTTGGTTTCAACTCTAGATATCTTCTATTGGTTTTTTGCAATTTGGTGCATTTTCCTGATTCCTGGGACATCCTGACACTTGAAAAAGAATTTCTTGATCTTCGAGGAATATTTTTAGTTGCATATCTATTTGGAAGTCTTTATTTTTTGTTGAAGGTCATTTGTCTTTGTGTTTTTGGAGAAAGTTCATTATGGGGCTTGCATATTATTCTGCTTCTCTGGTTATGTTGCACAAGGGTAACTATAAGAAATGGTGAGATGGGATCAACCACCATCTCCAATCACTTGATTTATTTCCTCATCTATATGGTATACTTCCTCATCCAAGTGAAGGTATTCATGAACTTGCTTGGAGTTGCAGCAAATACACCATTTTGTAGATCATTGAGATGCAAGTTGATTGTGATGTTCTAAGTACTATTGATCATTGTGATTGTCCTCACATCCTTTGGGCTCAGCTTTGGGAGATCTATGGAGATTCAAATACTCCATCATTCCCCGATGGTCATGATTCAGAATATCATTCTTTAGATCAGGTACCCCATGATTATATTGTTGTGCAAGAATTTGATTGTCTTGAATCTTCTGAAGAGGTTGACAAGGTTCCTTCAGGTGCTTCTTCTCCATCAGAGATAGTTGGTATCCCTTCACATTTAGTGATTCCTTGTCCAGATTCATTGATTGATGCTTCCACCATCATCTTAATTATTACACTAGCATAAGTTAACTTAGGTAATATTTTAAGTCCTAGGTTGCATAATTAGATAAATCATTTAATAAATGGGATAATATTCCCTTCCTTTTTTATAGCGATAAGATTCCTTCTAGAACTTATCTCAACATTTAATAATCATCTAGATAGGGTTCACATGTTGTTAGATTATAACACTTGGAAACATCTCATGCATCTTAGGTTTTCCTTCTTGCCTATATAATCAGGCAACTTGTTCATTTGTAACATATCAATCAATCATATCATCAATATAGAATCTCCATTGTGCATGCCTAGTTGCAACACTTTTTTGTGTGGTTGATTATCTTTCCTGGCTCAAAGGTCCTCCATTGAAGGCTACAGCTTTAGGGATTGTGCATCCATAATCTCAATAGAGTAGAGCATGCAAGCTCTTATTTTGTATAAATGATACATGTCACTTTACATCAGACACAATTGATTCCAACCTAGTAGTGGTGGCAATGGGATACAAACCATATTCTCAAACCACGCCCATGGGGCTTGCCGACCATGGTTTGGATCTTGGGATTTCAAATATGGTTATGCATTTATAAAAAAATTGTACCCTGGTTCTACATCCCACTATGGTGAAGTATGACCTGATAGTTAAAACATTTTATATAAAATATTATGCACAATATGCTCAATATGATGCACCAAAGCAACCCAAAATGACACATTTGATTTGAAGCTAGTAGTGGTAGCTATGGGTTCCAGGCCATTTAACTAAACAAATGAATTTGAGAATCCATAGGGGTTGCCTATCATGCTCAAGAAATGGGAGCTATGAATATAGAAAATGTAAATATCCTAGGTACCAATTGGAACTATGCAGAAGATAAGGGGTAGTAAATCTGCTACCCCCATCTTCGGCCAGCTCAGAGGAACCAGGATAGTATAGAATGAATATGAAAGTCCACAGTTCCTCTTTGAGGGCCTTTGTCAAAATGGAATATGAGAAGTCATCAACTTTGAAGGCAAATAATATTAATATACTTATGTGGGAACACTCTCTATGAAAGCACTTATCTCCATTAGATCTCCTCATCCTAGTTCAAAACCTATCTCAGAATCCAAGCAAACCATATCAACTTCTTTCTAATTCCACCCATTATGAACTTGAAGGAAATTGGTCAATTACTCTATAACTACATAACTAGAGGTAGGAGAATTTAGATTATCCCCAATAATATCACATCATCTTATTCCTTATGAACCTTAAAAAATGAAAACCCTTATCATAATTTAGAACATTACACTCAATAGTAAAGCTTTCTATGAAAAAATTTAGTTGAGCTCACTATCCCTACTTATGGGCCATTTATGAGCTCTCAACTCACCATCCTGATCCCTATTTACTTGTAAGTCATGCAAGACATAATTTCTCTTTTTTGTGCTAACCAAGTAACCAACTTCAATCATGTGAGAGTCACTTACACTAACAATGTTTATTTTTATTGACGTCTGGCTACACACAGACTGTACTTCAAGCTAACAAGTTGTCAAGCATGTCACTCAAACGATATGAAATCATTACAAATATTATTTCAATTGATCGTTGGATTAATGACATCATTATGTATAGTACATCATGCATTTTTCAATATCAAGTTATGCAATCACTTGCTTTGGATGTACATATGGCACTAATCTTCAATACCACAACCACATTTTCTTCAAAGAAAGACAATTTGGTGGATATGTAGAAATCGATAAAAATAAAACACAAGCCATACTTTTTTTCATTTTCAGTATCAAGTTATCAAATCAAACATTTTGCTCATTTTGTATTAGAAGAGGAACTTAATTTTGAATCTTTTAAAGAATTCCTAGGTACATATGGCATGAATCCATAGTTCTACAACCACATTTTCTTCAATGAAAGACAATCTGGCAGATATGCAAAAATCGATAAAAAGATTGAGTATTAAATGGCAGGTAGAGTACTTTGAAGAATTGAAAAGATAGATAATTAAATGGCTTGTTGTAGCTTAATCATTATCAATGTCCACTAGTAAGTCATAATAAATTTTTCTCACTTATGATAAGAACTATATGTTGATAATTAGTCTTAAAAGCCACATTTTTATATTGAAAAAAGAAAAAAGGATTTACAAGAATGGAGCCACAAAAAGAATTTTAATTTAAGTAGCTGAAGACTGAAGTACATAGCTAGCCTAGCCAAAAATCCACTAATCATGACAAAAAACCAATCATAAATACATATTACAAGAGTTGTACAATAAAATATAGACACAATTCATTACTAAAAAAATTGTAACAATAGTAGAGGCCCTCAATCGGGTGTTTGAGCAAGAGGTGAATCAAATTGAAAAAAGTAAGAGAAGAGAAGAAAAGGGAATCACCCAAATCCTTCCTCCAAAACTCCAAACTCTATAATGATTCATTTGTCGAATCACACACCAAACCACACCTCATAACAACTAGGGCAAGAGCTTGCACTATAGAAGCAGCCAATTCAACTTTGGGAAAGATTACACCAATAGACGCTAACCCAAATTCAAAATCATAATGCTCAAGTGTCAACTCCAACAAAGGAAGAAAGTAAATAAAGGTTGTAAATAATGTATTTCCAGCATCTTCATCAAATATTTATCCAACAAAATGTCCATGCAATTAGACAAGAAATTAGAAGCTACCTCAAAAAATAGAGCACGGGGGTTGTTCTGAAGTCGTTCCCTACCCACAATTATTCTTATAGCCTCCTCAACCTACACAAGGAATAGTAAAAACCATACCATATTTTTTCTATTGTATGCATCGTTGCTTCTTTTCTCCCAAAAACATTTGGGCAGCATGACACACCATGAAGAATCCATAATATAACAATGAAATTGCGAATAGAGAAGAAAGAAAAAAAAAGTCAAATATATTATAAATTATATGAAGAACATCAAGTTGGTGAAGTATATATAGAATGAATACATAAATACTCAACACTTGAACATTTAATTCACCACTTTATGTGACAATATTATTTCAAAAAAATTGATTCATGACTTTAAGTGATTTAATAAATAATAAAACGTCAACCATTGATATTTTCAAATCTAATAGTTCTAGCGGTACTCTAGAGGTTTGAATTCACAAGTCTAGTGCTTCAAACATTTTCTTTCGGAATGCAACTACAAGCATCCATCGAACATTCATAGAACGGTTACATTAATTTTCTAATTCAATGTGACAATATTATTTCACAAAAATTGAGTCATGACTTTAAGTGATTTAATAAATAATAAAACATCAACCATTAATATTTTCAAATCTAATGGTTCTAACGTTATTTCAGAGGTTTGAATTCATAATTCTAATGCTTCAAACATTAGCTTCCAGAATGCAACTACAACATTCCATAAAACATTCATCGAATGGTTATATTAATTTTTTAATTTGATGTGACAATATTATTTCACAAAAAGTGGGTGGATGGGAGCACACCACCCCATCCCATGCATGCTTATGTGGGTGGCTAGGGAGGTTTTGTGCGAGCTGGAAGAAGGTCGAGTTGGCGTCAGTTAAGTAGATCTTTCTAGATTGACCCTCATTATATACCGTTGGCACTTTGAGTCATAATGGTCCTTTATGAGTGATTGATAGTTTTCTTGCAAAGGAGGCTTTGCACGTTCGTCAAAGCTTTTATTGAAGATGGGTGGCATCATCCTATTCTTGTAGTTTGTGGTGGATTGGGTATTATGCGATGAGCAGTTTTATCCTCTTGGTTTCTACAAAAGAATTAGACATGGGTGAGATGGTGACATCAGTTGAGCTGAAAAACTCCAAACAGAAAATTGCTTTTGAAGGCCCCATTTCATCCCTTCGGCTGCATCATCTCATTCAACACCTAGACTATTTGACATTTGTTGCCATCAAATTCTTGGCAAGGAAAGATTTCATGGAGGATGTCGAATGCTACCACTTGGACTCGAACATCTCCTCACGGATGCTGGCTAGTTTGCTTGATGTAGGGGTTTTAAAGTCAGATGCAAGAGTGATTATGCAGGGTCTCTTTCGCAAAGATATGTTGGTTGGTCTAGATAGAGCTCTGGCAACGGCAAGAATTGGAAAAGGTATCCCTCACCCTCGAGACTTGCATCTCCTCAACTACCCAAATGCCTTGGTAAGATACCATCCCTTCATTTTGGATGTTAATGGCTTGGCCCTTCTGGAGTTTAGATGTTTGGCCATGGAAGGTGCCAAGTTTCTGAAAAAGAAATTTTGGCAAGTAACTGTTGAAGACTTAGCTTGGAAGAGGGATTTAAGAATTTTCACATAGAAAAATGTTTGGTGATAAGGGTATGAGGGTTTTTTGTTGGTCTCTAGTTGGATGGTTCGGTGGTTTAGTTGTTTGGTGTCACAGGTCTCATGGGTTTTTTCTAGGTATGAATCTCTATAAGGTTGGGTAGTTTAAGTGTTTTGTTTGAAGGTTGAAACATGATGGCTGCATCCACAATTGAAGTAATATGATCGTAGGGTTAGTTTGTTTTCTTCTACAAAGTTTGGTCGGTTGCCCTGTGCAGGCCTAAAACATCAATGTATCTCTATTTTTTGATAATCAATATAATTACCCTCATTTACTGATCAAAATATATATATATATATATATATTATTTCACAAAAAATGAGTCATGAATTTAAGTGATTTACTAAGTAATAAAATTTCAACCATTGACATTTAAAAATTTGATGGTTCTAGGGTTATTTTAGAGGTTTGAATTCACAAGTCTAGTGCTTCATACATTTTCTTCTGGAATGCAATTATGATTGTCCATCGAACATTCATTGAATGGTCGTAGGTTATATTAAATTGCACTGACATCTGGCTTCAAACATAGTACTTTGCTCATGGCTCACTTCACACTTCTAATAAGAACTTATAACAATATGTTGACACTTGTCCCCATTCTAGATGCTTTATGAATGAATTTGGATGTGTGGAAAATTTATCCTAGAATAGAACAATATATAGCATTTGATATTTTTGCCACCCACGCTATGGTTTTTTATTGGCATACCAATTTATTTTTCTAATGAATTTTTTATTGGTTTGAAATTATGTTTAATTCACTAATGAATTTTTTTATTGGTTTGAAAATAGGTTTAATTCACCAATGAAAAAAAAAAATTGGTTTGAAAACATGTTTTAATTGCCAACAAAACTATTTTTTTGTTTGAAAATAGGTGTAATAAGCCCACAAAAATATTTTGTTGGTTTGAAAACATGTTTAATTTTCCAATGAAAATATTTTATTAGTTTAAAAATAGGTTTTAATTGCCAATAAAAATATTTTATTAGTTTTAAAAAAATTATAATTCACCAGGATTTTCCACAAACTTCTAGCAATTACAAAAGATTCACCAATTGATATTTTTTCTCTAAAAAAAGAAAAAAAATTCCAATAAAATTAATATTTTTTTTGGGAAGTATACAAGATTCACTTGGTTTTTACACCTTCTCTAAGGGGGGGTTCTTAAAGTTATCCCTAGTTTGAACAAACATGGAATGATAGAACCCTTGTTACCCTTGAAGTTGCCTAAGGACATAGGGTTAGGGTATGTACCACCAAAAGTGAGTCCTTCTCATACTAGGTTATCTTTGGGTGAAAACATTAACACTTCTAATGAAATTGATACATCTAAGGAATATCATACCAAAATAGGTTCCAATGAACTTGGGAATGGGATTCTTGCACCTCTAGTGATTATGGCCTAGCTGAAACCTTTCGAGAGCTTGACTTATCCTCATCCCAAATGAAACCTATGAGTGGTCGTGCCTAGATCAAAACCTTTTGGGATCCTGATGATTTCTTTGAGCTATAATGATACCAATGATGACTTATCCCTCGTCCACCTGTAACTAATAGATTGGGATCAATAAGGACCTCTGAGCTTGGACTTATTTGAGAATGACGAAGTAATAACTAATTACATGGGACTTCAAGAAGGAATACTAAGTGGGGACCATAAGGTTGGATTTATCATAGAGGTTGATAACGCAATATAATTTTGGGAGCCCACTCAACCCTCCAGTCATAAAAGTTAAAAAAATAAAAAGAATAGGTCTCTAGGTGAAAACCAAAAGGTGCCTTTAGACCAAGAAAAGTAAAAATAAAAGACGTATCTGAGGGTGAAAACCTCCTTGAGGCACCCAAGGATGGAGGTTTGTACATGCTACCCATAAGCCAAGAGATATCACCATTGTTTGTAGAAAATTAGAAGTCAATCTGAGTAAAAATGATAATCCTAGAATTGTTCACTTTGCAGCATCCTTGACAGTCATAGAAAAGTCAAAATTCATCACTTTCTTTTCAAAGAGACAAATCAATTTCACATGGTCATACACTAATATTCCTGGATTAGATCTTGAGTTAGTCCTAAATCATTTACCATTTTTCCCAAATGCAAAACTGGTCAAGCAAAAGTTGAGGAAAATGCACCCCCAGATTGCACTATTAGTAAAAGCATAATTCAAGAAATTGCTTGACGTTGGTTTCATCCATTTGATAGACTATGCATAATGGATTTCAAATCTTGTCCTTGTAATGAAACCAACTAGTGGAATCGTAGTTTACATATATTTTAGATACTTAAACAAAGCTTGTCCCAAAGATGATTTCCCATTACCCAACATTGACATCATAGTAGACTTGACAGCGGGCTATGAAATGCTATCACTTATGAATAGATTTTTGGGATACAATCAAATCAAAATTTCCCCTAAAGATAAACATAAAATAGTATTCACTTGTTCTTGGGGTACTTATTGTTGGAACATCATGTCATTTGGTCTTAAGAATACCGATATAAACTATCAAAGAGCTATAACCATAATTATCATGACTACATGCATACCTTCATAGAAGACTATGTTGATGACTTGTTAGAAAAATCCTTATCAAGGGACACTCACTTGGTAGTATTGGATAATATTTTCAAATGATTTGAAGAGTACAAGGTCAGATTGAATCCAAAAAAGTGTGTCTTTGGGGTGCAATCCAAAAAATTATTAGGATACATTGTCTCTTGTAGAGGTATTGAGGCTAACCCCGCAAAAGTGAAAGCCATAATGGATATGCCTACACCAATAAACATAGGTTAGTTACGTACCCTACAAGTAATGTTATAGTCTATCATAAGGGTCATAGCTTAGTTAGCAGATAAATGTCAACCATTTCAACACTTGCTCATAAGGGAGTCCCATTCTTATGGAATGATCATTGCCAAGAAGCATTCCAACAAATCAAGGACTCTTTTCTATCCCATCCAATTCTTATGCCTCCTATTGATGGTAGATACCTAATACTATACATATCAACAACTTCCTCAGTATTAGTAGCCTTGTTAGCACAAAATTATAATGATAAAAAAGAACAGGCTATCTATTATATTAGTCACACACTTGTGGGGTATGATCTTAATTATAGTCTTATTGAACAAGCATGCCTCACAATTGTCTTTGCCACTCAAAATATTTGACACTAAATGTTGAATCATTAAACAAAACTAGTTACAAAGATAGATCCCTTGAAATACCTACTCAACAAAGCAACATTAATAGGTCGGTTAGAAAAGTGGGTCATGATCTTGAGTGAATTTGACATAGAATATGTTGATCATAAGGTAATGAAAGGACAAGTGATAGCTGATCAACTCGTAGATACACCAACAACAAAAAATAATCCTCTAGTGTCTAACTTTCTTGATGAATCCATCTTCACAATAGAGACCTCTACAACATGGACATTGTACTTTGATGGGTCCTATACAAGTCATGGTTCAAGAGTGGGTATCCTCTTTTCCACACCTAGGGACTCAATACATAAGTCATACAAAATAGCATGGTTGAATATGAAGCATTGCTAACAGGACTACGAATGGCCATCAAATGGAAAATTAAGAATCTTCAAGTCTATGGTGACTCCCAATTGGTTATCCATTAGGTCAACAATGACTATGATACAAAACATGAAAAGCTCACTCCCTACAAGTGAATGTTTGATAGTTTCAAGAAATATTTTGAGGTAATCATCTTCACTCGAATCATGAGGATTCAGAACAAAGCAGTTGATGCAATGGTAACCATTGGATGTCTCTTGGATATACCTAATAACATTCCATAATATGAGTTCTTGGTGGAACAACTATTGGTCCCCGCATTCAATGTCCTTGAGTCTAAACTCGTGTGTGAACTTGTTGGTCCTGATTCCCCTTGGTACAAAGACTTTTACAATTACCTACATGACCAAATTATCCCTCCTGACTTGTCCACTAATCAACATAAGACCTTTAGCTGACAAGCATCCAAATATGTCATCATCGGTAATACCCTTTATCGCCATAGGCTAGATAGCACACTCCTAAGATGTCTTGATTTAGATGAAGCACAAATGGATTTACACGAGGTACATGATGGTATATGCAAATCTCACTCTGCTAGTCCTACCCTAGCCAAAAATCTTATTTGAATGAGATACTATTGGCCCACTATGGAACATGATGCCTATCACTTTGTTAAGAAATATTGACAATTCCAGATACATGGAGACCTTGTGCATGCACCCACCCAAGACCTTCATCCAATAACGTCACCATGGTCATTCTCTCAATGGGGACTCAATCTTGTGGGAAATATCCATCCTACCTCTACTAATGTCCACAAATTCATCCTTACTGTAATTGAGTATTTCATAAAATAGATCAAAACCATTTCAATGACCTACATTACCAGTAAGAATATATCCAAGTTCATCCTTAATTACATCATAGACTGGTATGGTGTTCCCCAATCCATTGTCACAAATAATGGTTGTCCCTTAGAAAATTAGGATTTCCATGAATTGTGCAAGAGATTTTACATCTAGCATCATTTCGCCACTCCATACTACCCCCAAGGTAACAGTCGAGATGAGGCATCTAATAAAACTATCCTTAAAATCTTAAAGAAGACCATCAATGATGTTGGCCATGACTGGCATATCCAACTTAACCCCACCTTATGGTCCTATTGTACTAGCATTCACACTCCTATAAGAGCCACTCCATATTCTCTCATCTTCGGATATGAAGCCACTCTTCCCATTAAGGTTGAGTTACCATCCCTGAGAGTATCTATGCAATCATTCATTGATGATGAGGAGTATCATATATCCTGTTTGCATGAGCTAGAGTTGTTGGATGAGAAAAGAAAAAATTCCTTGGTCCACTTGCAAGCATAACATAATCATCTTCGTTATAGCTACAAAAAAAGAGTCTGAGTAAGGCATTTTGACATTGATGACTTGGTCTTGAAAGAGAACTTGAAAATCAAATGGATTGAAAGAAACCTGGAAAGTTTGAGCCTAACTAGTTGGGTCCTTACAACATAACTACAACATATGGATTTGGTGCTTATCAACTTGCTACTCATGAAGGTGAAACCTACCAAATCCTATCAACAACATGCACCTTCACAAGTACTATACCTAGCTTTCAGAGAATCCCATAAAAGAAAATTTTAAAAAAAAAAAAAAAATCATTACCTTGATGAAAACCTAGCAAACATGTGTCTTGGTGACACAAATTTTTTTTAAAAAAGACAAATAAAAATAGTAAAGAGAAATAATCTATCCAATAGTGAAAACCACTTCAGTGACACTTTGGATAAGTACCATGGTGAAAACTTGACAAACAGGTGCCATGTGTAGTCAGTATTTGCTCCGTCGTCTACTATCATTTTGTTTAAATTTTCCACTTCAATCCATGACTCCTTATGCATATTCCATTCCACAATAAGATCCTACTTTTCCCATCCATTCATAATAAAAGCTTAATTATCATTGTCATGGCCTCAAAATTGTTGATGCTTAACGTCCTTCATCCTTTCATATCCATTCACAAAATAAGTTGGTCCTATACCTGACTGGGGAAAATTCCTAGACTTACATCTTACAAGTTATCCTAGACACAGGTTGGCATTAGAAAATGTCAAAATTCAAAAAAAAATAGAAAATTTCAAAATCCAAAAAAACCAGAAAATGTCAAAATCCAAAAAAATCAAAAAGTGTCAAAACCCCAAAAAGAGAGTCTATGTCAGTCGAAGTGGTTGAACTACATTTCCTCTAGGACTTCACATAGGCAAGGCCATCATCGATGATCACCTGAGGCTTAGGTCAATCCTTTAGGTTTTGTCATAATAAATTGTCAATCCATCCATATCTACATCTTCATAATAAACTATCAATGGTCAAGGTTGGTCAAACTACAATGTCTTTGTGCTTTGCATAGGCAAGTCCATCATTGATGAGCCCCCAAGGCATTAGGTCAATTCCTTAGGTTTTATCATAACAAGGTCTCCATCTATCACAATCAGCCATATCATAATAAACTATCGCTTACTAAGGTTGAAATTTTGAGCAAACACAAACAATTATCAAACAAGAGAACTGAGCTTATCCAAATCGTGGAACAACAAGAAAACTATCCAACTAGCCTTCAACCATTAGTGATCAATTGCCTAAAACATAGGTAAACATCAAACATCAAGAATCAAACATTACACAATCCTTATCAACTATCAAACAATCTTAGATAAAACGTTGCATCGTTGGGATCCCTGGGCTTAAATGACATGCCTCATTTTGAAACCAATCTTTTTCAGCTATCAACAATCCTATATAGTAGGTAGCATCGTCGGGCCCCCTAGTCTTATATGGCATGCCTCATTTCTAAAACCTGACTTTATCCATCAACCTTTAGTCTTAGACAGGATGTTGCATCATCGGGTTCCCTAGGCTTATACAACATGCTTCCTTTCTTGAAACTAGACATTATCATTATCTAGAATTTGATCATACAATTTGGCAATCTGATCTAAAATGATTGTTGACTATGTTGGTCCAGTTTATCTTATCATTTTATCTGATTTATCTTTGGTAATGTTACTATGCACCTTGGGGATGTCGTAAAAGGATTTAGAGGAGCAATGATGGATCATGACCTTTTTCTCTTTGATTTCTATTTGTGATTTTTCTTGGAAATAAAACTAGGGAAACTTTGTTCCTTGTGTGTGATTGGGGTTCCATTTGGCATAATCAAAATATCCTACACATAGAAAGTCTTAATCTAATGCTTCCTTGTGGCAGGATCAACATGCTTTTTGGTTACTTCCTCACATATTCTGACAAGGTTTTGTGGTTACTAGTTTGAGTCATGACACTCCTTGTCTGTCATGTGTCTATTTTTTGCAAGGGATGCTCTATCATACCTTGGTCTATGTCATACCCTAGTGCTCATCATCCATTTCCATAATAAGTTATATGATGATAACTACGCAATAAAATAAAATTTTGATCATCTATTAGCGAGATCTCAGGATATCAATCCCATTTCATCTATTCCATTCTCCCTTTTCCTTTCCTAATTCACCTTCTTCCATGCACAATTAAATAATTATTTCCTAATGTCATTTTCTTCTATTAATTAAATAATTCTTAATTATTTAATTAATTCATTTTATCTTTATTCCTCTTTTGATTAATTTAAATAAATATCAATTTTATTTAAATTACATCACTAATTATCTTTTTTTTATCCTTAATTAAATAAATTTTATTTATTTAATTATTTATTTCCATTTTCCTCTATAATTAACTAATTATTTTAATTATTTAATTATCCATTAGCCTTTTCTCTCCATAATTAAATAAATTCTTATTTATTTAATTATTTATCACTTTCTTTTCTCCATAATTAAATAATTATTTTTAATTATTTAATTATTTATCATTTCCCTCCACCTTTTATTAAATAATTATTTATTTTCCCTCCTTTAAATTAAATAATTGCTATCATTATTTAATTTGAATTTCTTCTTAGCCAAGCCTTAAATCCTAACCTATTTCTTGAGTTTTGGTCCATCCTTCCCATCCTAATCTCTTTTCTTTTCAATTAATCTTGTCCATTGATCATGATACCTCATCATTCAATCCTAACCCTTCATTTGAATTGGGATTTCTATAAAAGCGAGCCATCATCCTCATTTCAAGGTTAACCACAATATTTAATATTTTGCTTCTCATATCATCCATCATTGAATAATCACAATCTTTGAAGTTTTGCTATCTTGAGATCTAGCTACCTTGCATCAACATCAAGCTTATCATACATCATTGCATACTCAAATCTGAGAGCAAACAAAGCAAAATAGAGAAGAGCAATGAAGGTGATTCAACTATGGTATAGGAATTAGGTATTATTGCATTTTTATTGTGATTTATATTGTAGTTTGTGCTTCATTGTTGGATTAGGGGCTTTATTAGCTTGAATTAGATAGTTTTGTGGTTGATATTATTGATTCATGCATATTTCCTGAATTCTACCCTGATCTACACCATTGTTTTCATTCCAATGGATTTTATGATATGGATCATCATGTGATGCTTGATTGTCTTTGATATCCTTGTGTGATATTTCTAATGAATGTTTACTTTGTGATAGGTGTCAGTGTATACCCTCTCCTAGTGTGTCTTGTGTGAGTGTGCTTTGGCCTTGTGGAACATCCTAGCATGGTGTGAATGAACCTTGTTGGTTTCACATGATAGGGTGGCATAGAAACCACCATTTGGGTTCAGAGGTTTGAGGAGTGAATCAACATCATACCATTTTCTCATTCATTCCTTGCTTTGTAATTAGTTCATTTGAATGTAATTTAATTGTTAAAGAAAATTTTATTCCTTTCATCATGTAATCATGATGAATTTTTGATGTAATTTGTAAGTTGACCTCTCTCATGAGATGGTTTGCAATCCATTTTTGAAAGTTAGTGATTTAACCTAGTCACATGTCTCAATGTTGGTGCTGGGAAATATTATGAATACATATAAATTTAATTATGCCTTGGAGGCTTAAAATTAAATTAGGAACATTTCATTTGGTGTTTAAAATGAACTTTTTAGTCAAATTTCATAGTTGGCCAGCCTGATACTACACCTAGGCAGCCCTATTATAAGCTAAGTTACCCCTGCCTCCTAGAAAACTGACTAACACTATTGGGGTGACCTAGTATCATGCTGGGGAAGCTCTATAGTAGGTTGGGTTTCCTAGTAGAATACTAGGGCGGCTTGGTATTCAAGGGTTGCTTGGTTTTGTAAGCTAAAAATACAAATTTTTGGTTGTGTTGAGGTGGCCTAGTACTATGTTGGGGCAGCCTAGTTCCCATACAAATTCTAGAATGTAAAAACCTCTTAACCAAGGTTAGTTAAGGCTTTTCTAATACTAATACCCTTTTCAAATAATTGTTGTCCTGGAGTTTGTTCATGGTGATCGTTTTCATTGACTAGGTCTTCAAAATCCTAGTCAAGTTTTCTCTCATTTTGGCCTTATTACTCCCTCTTAGTTTTAGGACATTGGATGGGTAAATCCTATAAATTATTTTTTTTCATCATGGTCCCAAGGGTCTAGTAATGTTTGGAAAATTTCTTTAAGATTGTTTTTTTAGGACTTGTGGGTTCTCTTGCATCATTTTGTGTGCACTCTTTTGAAGTTGGTCGTTTGGAAAACCTAGGGTTAGGGAGATCATGCACCTTGTCTTATGAAGTCTTGGGAATTTTGTAAATATTTATGGTTATTCTTGTTAGTGTTTTAAACATTCCTTATAGTTATCTAGGTGTTTTTTTTTTTTTTTCTATTTTGTGATGTCACATTGCGATGGGACATCTTGGGAAGTGTGTGGTTTGTTTGGAAATGATCGTCATCATTCCAATTAGGGGAGAGTTTGTATCTCCTAGTTTGACATCCTTTGGTGAAGGTTTTCCCTTTTTTGGGGTTGTTAAGTTGGTTTTATGTGGATTTTGGGATGATGATTCCCTTATCCTATTCTAGAGTCATGTTGTGAAAGAACGTGACTGTGGGTTGTAATGATCGTCATGTAGAGATGTTCCTTTTCTCTCTCTTGTTCTTTGTGGTGGATTTATCCCATGAGTGGTTAGTATTTTGTTGTTTCCACCTTATGCAATTGTGATGTCATCTTGTTGTGGTTGTTCTTATGTTGTTGTGCTTCATGAGAAACTTGTGTGCACATCATTTTGCAAGTACAACATGCTGATGTCATATCTTTGGTATTGTGGTTGTTGTGTTAAAAAAAATGTTCAGTCAAGTTTTGTGTTGTGCTTCAAGTGGTGCATTACATGCTACCTTAACTTCCTTACAAGTAGTATGAGAGCTTCATCACCTTTTGTTTCAGTTTTGGGTTGTTGAGTTTGTTGAACTAATCCATATTTGAGGGGGAACTTGTACAGAAGATACTTTGTGATCTTGTTGTAATAATTTTTAGATGGAAAGCACATTAGGGAGAAAAGAGGTAGAAATTTTTTCTAGAAACCACCATCTCAAGATGTGGAAGTTGAATATGAAGTATTTGTTAATAGATCTAGATCTTTGGGATGTTTTTGTTGATAATGTTTTAAGGCTTGCAAATCCTACTTTGGTTGTTCAATATGATGTTATGAACCATAAAGTTGAGGGTCTAGTTATATTGTTCCTATAAAAATATATTCTAATCAATGTCCATGAAGAGACCTCTGCACAAAAAATATAGAATAAAATTGATGAGATGTATCAAGACAAACCTTTAGTGAATAATATTTTATTGAGCAATAAATTACATTCCTTGAGAATGGATGAGGGTGAAAAAATTTAGAGCACATGGAAGCATTCAATACGTTGGTAGCTCAATTGGTGTCAAAATGGATGAGGAGAAATGCCAGATCTTTCTTTCTTATTTTCTTGATTCATGGGATTCTCTTGTTATGACTATTAAGAGTACTTTTGATATCTTGATGACTAAAGATGTGGTGCGTTATTTTCTCTTGAAGAGATGAGGAGGAAGGTATCCATAAATTCTAAGAAGGCCTTAATTTTTATGGAAAATCTAAGGGAAAAAACAAGAAGAATGAGAAATGTGATAAATCCAAATCCGATGGGAGATCTAAATCTCCTAGAAAATCTAAAGCTATTTTTCAGAACTATAGTAAGCCTGAACACTTTCGTAAGGAGCACAAAGAAAAGAAGAAGAAGAAGAATATATTTGATTCTAATTCTAAGTTCAAGAAGGAATATGATGATGAATTTGTTGTATCTTTGGCCACTTATGCAGGTAATGATGCATGGTTAATTAACTCAAGTGCATATTTTCATATAAATTTCAATAGATATTGGTTTTCTAAATATAAATAATTTGATGGAGGTAAGGTGTACTTGGGTGAGTATTCTTGTTTAAATATTGTTGGTCGTGATAAAGTTAGAATCAAATTTCTTGATGGTAGTGTGAAATGGGGAAAATCAAGTTAAGTAGCTTGAAACTTGCACATCAACCACCAAACTATTAGTAACAAGCTAAATTCCCAATCCAAGCAATAGAAAACAAATGTGCATAAAAGATCAAATGAAAGCACACAAAACACAAATTATACCTATGGAATAGTTGAATCACTTCTATTTCCCTTCTCCTCTTTGCTTAGAAATCTTTTGAAGTGTTTCTCTCTTTTTTTTGGAGTGCGCAAAGTAAAAGGCTTATAATGATAATGGGGACAACAAAGATTCAAAGACTATGGTTACAAAAAAATGAAGATCAAAGCTCAAATTTGTAGATGAAGAGTGGTGAAATGGACGAATGAGATTGAGTAGAGAATGGATGGTTGAGATCGAATGAGACAACTTTCATGGGAAAGTTGCTCATTCAAAAAATGGCATATGTAAGATTTGTCCATTTTTGAAATAAAAGAATGGAAAGGAAATGTGGAGTGGAAAATTGAAAGATGTAAGAGTTAAAGTTGAGAAATTCAAGGAAATGAAAGATTTAAGTGAGAGAAAGGGGGAAATAAGTGAAGAGAAAAATAGAGGAAAATTTCAAAAATAAAATAAATAAAAATTCATTTATTTTCAATGCCATGAATAATTAATTAAATCAATAAATTTAATTAATTATAGAGGAAGCTTAGGTTAAAATGATTAAATAAACAATAATATTTATTTAATCATTGATGAAATTAAATTAGAGATTAAATAATTAAAATATTATTTAATCGAAGAAATGATGAGAGAGAGAATAATTAGAATTATTTAATTATTGAAATGTGAAAAAGACCATAATTGAGTCTAGATGAAAATTTGGGTTTAGATGAAATTTGGGTTAGATAAAAAATTAATCAAAAAAATGCTCTCATAGACTCGGGACAATTTTAAGTGTCTATAGGTAGAATAGAAAGGATTAATGGTGTGTTACATATCTTTGGATTACCACAAAATTTGTTATTTGTGAGCAAACTAATAGATGCAAATGTGAAGGTAGTCTTTTTTGATGTAGGATGCAAGATGGTTAGAGGTGCTATGGTGATTACTAGAGGTGTTAGATATTACACACTGTATAAGCTTGATGCATGCACTGTTGAGTGAAATAATACTTTTGTGAAAAGTATGTTTTTGGCTACTTTATTGGAAGAGGTGAGGGTTTCATCTTCAATGGATGGTCATGACTTTTGAGTGCCCACTTGGATGATTTTTCTTTTGGATCAAAGATACCTATATAAAAGACTATGGTATGACACTAGAGGCTTGGTCACATTGGAGAAAAGGGTCTAAGAAACCTAAAAAATAAAAACCTTATTGAAGGGTTGTCTAGTTGTAACCTTGATTTTTATTTTTGTGAGCATTACATTTTTGGAAAACAAAATTATGTTCAATTTTATTTGAGTTCTCATAAATCTCGTGGTGTATTGGATCTTATTTATTTAGATGTGTTTATTCTTATAGATGTTCCTTTGATTGGAAAATCCACTTATTATGTTTTATTTATTGATGATTATATAGAAGGATGTGGTATTTTTAAAGAGAAAATATGAAGTTTTCAATCAATTTAAAGAATTTAACGTAATGGGTGAGTTGTAAATTGGAAACATAAAACGTTTAAGGATTGACAATGGTGGTGAATTTTTTTATAATGATTTTGATAGGTTTTGTAAATATTATGACATTCTAAGATAAAAAAATGTCGTATTCTCTAAAGTAGAATGGAATTGTAGAAATAATGAACATGACATTGATGAAGAAGGCTAGGAGTATGCTAAATAATGATGGTCTAAAACAAACAAAAATTAGTTGAAGTTGTTGATAAGATTCCTATAGAGGTATGGTTGTGTCACAAGCCTTCATTGAGACATCTTAGATTTTTTGGTTGTGAGGCATATGCAAATGTGCCAAAGGAGAAGTGAACAGAGTTGGAGAACAAGACTATGAAATGTATACTCATTGGATATAGTTGTAGTGTCAAAGGATACAAACTTTGGGATATTGTAGCACATAAGGTAATTTATAGTAGAAGTGTTATTTATAGAGAAATAAAGCCTTCTTATGTTACATTGCAACAAAAACAAAGTAAACAAGATGTGATTCATTCTACACCTAATAAAGTTGAATAGAGGCCCTTGGATAGACAACAAATTGAGGAGAGACCATCTAGCTCTGAATTTTCATAAGAGGAGGAAGAACCTCCAACATAGCTTGTTCAAAGGTCTACAAGGCATAGATAACCACCTGAGAGGTATTCAGCTGATAATTTTTGATGTATTTTTCCCTTGAATACTAACATTGATGAACCCAAATTTAGGCATTAGGTATGAATGATGCAAAATATTGGAATATTTCTATGGATGAAGAAATGATAGCTTTAAAAATAATTATACATGGGATTCTGCACCATTTCTTGAATGACAAAAACTTGTTTGTTGCAAATGGGTGTTTAAAAAAATATGGGTGTAGATGGAGGTATTAAGAAGTACAAAGCATAGTTAGTTACCAAAGGTTACTCAGGGTGAGGGTATTGATTACAGTGAGGCATTTTCTCCTATTGCAAAAATGAGATTCATTGTATTATTTCTTTCTATAGTTGCTACTTATGATCTAGAGGTTGAGAAAATAAATGTGAAAACAACTTTCCTTCATGCTGATTTTGAGGATGATATTTATATGACATAACCATAACACTACATGGTGAAAGGTAAAATCAATATGTTTTATAAATTAAAGAAATATTTGTATGGAATCGAACAGATTCTTAGGATGTGGTACTAGTAATTTAATATTTATATGTGTTGAGTTGTGGATTTGAGTGTTCTAAATCAGATCACTATGTTTATTATAAAATTAATGGTGATCACTTCCTATTTATTATATTATATGTGTTTGAGTGAAGATGACACTAAGAGGGGGGAGTGAATCAGTGTCTTTAACCATTTTTAACATTTTTTAGAAAATGAAACAAAGATAAAGTATGCTCTCAAATTTTCAATGATAAATACATTCATTAGTTGAATGCAACCATTAAGAACTTAAATGAGAAGTATCATAGCAAAAAAATGAACATTATAGCATTATCATAATGAAGCAAAGAGACCAAGAGATAGAGGATTTTCCAAGTGGAAAACCCTCTTGGGGTAGAAAAACCACTCCTAAATTGCTGCCATATTGGCTTATATTTTCAAAAACCACTGCTTACAATGCCTTACTGGACAACTTCAGAGCACCCGCTCTAGGAGCACCAACCCCTTATACATTTAGGAACACCCATTCCAAGGAGCACCAACCCCTTCTACAAAATTAGAACAATAATCATATATCAGAGGATTTCTCTATCTCTATTTTTTTAACACCCAGAATGCCTTACTTTCTAATACCCCTAATATCCTAAAGATTCACCAACGAATCTTCAAAATACCAGATATATTAAATATAAAAGCTATCTCTTTGCATTATCTTTGCAAACTAACAATTACAAAAAAATCCACTTGTGCTTCAAAGAACTATATCACATTAAATAGTGATTAATCATTGTATATATATCATTTACAAAATGCACACCTTCCTTTTAGAACCTTCACTGAAGGTTTTTAAATCAGACAAAATTTCATGACTGTTTTGATCTCAAAACTCTAAATACAACAAAATCTACACCAATAATATCATTTGTTCTAGGACTACAAGAATACAATAACGTATGCACCTAAAATATCACTCTTCTTTTTCAAAGTATTTTGATAGAACAATAATACCCTTATGGATCTGATATGATGAATGAAACTAAAAAGAGAGCATGATAATATGTTGTGAAGAATTTACCAACCCAACAAAGTAACGCCATCGAATCTCCTTCCAGATTCGAGCTTCCAGCCAAAGAGTAATGGCAGGATAACTAACCAACCACATCATAGCTCTTGCAGTGAGCATAAACTTTTGTCTTTTGAGTTGTAGCAAGTAATCAAATAAATACTAGAGAGATTCGATGCCAACCATAGCTTCCTAAATTTATAATGCCATCGACTTCCCTTAACCTTTGTCAAGCTTGTATTGGCTCATACTTCTTAGACCAAACGTACATCGAACTCTCAACACCTTTAGAGTCGGCCATATGAGATTTACAGCAGAAAGACAAATTACCATGGTGGCGCTTAGGGTTACCAACCCTAGCAAAGTGAAAAGCACAAACGAAATTTCCCTAACTTCCTTTCATTCCAAGTCATTTGATGCCTTTACCAAATCAAAACAAAACTTGAAGTCCAAACTACCATTATACTGTCCCTGCCAAGTCAACCCACAATCGAGACCTAAAATGATGATATGTCTATTACACATCATTTCCATGCTATTTAAAACATGTTTCTCATGCCAAAACATATTCCACATTGTCACTGCCATACATGTGACTCAATAAAACACCGACAACCATTATATGGTTAGATATGTATACAAACCAATAGTCATAAAATGACTTAAACTTTAAACCAAGGCTGACTAAAATATAATTGGCATAAGCAAGCTGATAGTCATTCTTTAATGACTTCAAACATTATCAAAAGCCGACAGTCATATGTATATATGACTTTAAACTTAAACATTTCCTTTCAACCAGTGGTGGTCATAAACTTATGTGACAAATAATGTCATGTCATATAAATAGTTCTAATGACAATCCCTTTGTAATTTGAATATGACAATAATATAGATATATCAAAGATGACTTATGTGAAGTCATAAAATTTTACAGAATGAGCTATGCAAACTCCCACAAAGTGATCACTGTATGATGACACAAAACCACTTAAATGGAAATTTTGAAAACAATAACACCAAATTCTCATCCCTGAAAAGAGAAACATGTCAGCCAAGAACAATAAACCAAATATGTCAAAATGAGCCACCATATACCTAAACCTTGAATGACCCTGAAAGAATGATATATCCCTACTTATGAGAACAACATGACATGTATTAGTACCAGAGCCAATAACCATGTAACCATTGAAATACCCATCATCATATAACTAAAATCTGAAAAGAAATAGAACTAAGTAGAGCCATAAATCAGAGCTATAAATAGCACTATAACTGATCAAAACCATGAGCAATATAACTGAGAAAATCCATAAATCAGAGCTATGAATAACATTGTAACTAATCAAAACCATGAGTAACATAATGATGCCATAACATGATCAAAGCCATGAATTCCATGAATAATGTTGTCACCAAGCTTTTGGCATCAAGGACAAACTGATTTCAACTAAAATCCAACAATCTCCCCCTTTGTCCTTGATGGAAAAACACATATAATCTCTCCCCCTTTTTGCCTCAATAACAAAGGATTAAAGAAGAGATTGTGAAATTCCATGAAGATAAACAACTGAGATTCCAACCAACACATATCCATCTAAAGGTATGAATCAAGAATCAAGAATCAAAGATCAACCAATATATCATCACTTCATAATCAAACAACTCTGTTGCATATATCTCCTTGTGTTAATCACATGGATAAATAGAATATCTTTGCATTCACAACAATCCAAGAACCTGTCAAATTAGATACTTAAAGACAAATTACAACAGGAAGCTCCCCCTGATGCTTTGCATTATTTTTCCTTCACAAAAAAAAAACTTTATGGACTCACTAACTTCACATTTTAGATTAAATTGCTTTGAATTTAGAGCAAAGCATTGTTGCTTCTACATGTTGATTAGCAAAGAAGTTCAGAAAAAAATCTACCTTTGAGTGTTGTTGCTTCACTAAATTGTCTAGGAACTTTTACTGGCATTCACATACATGTGAATCAAGGTAAGATATAGTCAAGACACGGTATCACTAACAAATTCAGTATGCATGCAAGTAGTGTACAAGCAAAAAGAGTCAACAGGGTTTTACCACTATCCATACATTTTAATCACCAAACTCACAACTCATTATGTAATTGTTACCAAGGAAAACCTGTAACACACTTCTACTTTCAACATGTAGCTAGTAGTGATCAAGTCACAATACTCACAAATAGTTTTTACCTTATAACAAGGAAACATCAGCATGTAAATATCATAGAATCAAGTACTTGTGAACCCAAAAATATCAATGTATACATCAATTTCACAACCTGCAAGTAGCAACCCACTATCAAAAACACAAAAGAATACCATTGTCAAGCACCCCAAGTACGAACAAAGAATGTAATAAATACCACTGCGATACATCAATGACAAGCTAAGAATGTATAGATCACCAAACTATCTTACAACCAATCACCAAAAGTATTTTGTATCATGGGAATGAAATATTCAAGAAACCTCTCCCTATGATATAGCATTGTTCAATCACTGCTTATTACTTGACATGTGTCCAAGCAACAAATGTCGCTTTCACTGATGTTATCCTAGCTTAAGTAACTATCTCATGAAACCTAAATCAAATTAGCAATCCAAACCATAATGCAATACCAAAATGCATGTAACCTCATCCAGTGGAATATCAAATAGAATATCACAGAACATGTCAAAGATGAACACTGATAATACTAAGAAGAACCAAAGGTAACCATGATCTAAACCAACACAGGTAAAACAGTAGAGTGTATCATCATAATACCAGTATGCATCATAAATTCATAGAAGCATACATAAGAATAGTTGAACCAGGAATGTAAAATAGACATGAAGTCTCCCCCTTAGACCATGCATACTTTTAAGAGCATTTAAACAAGACTATTTCAAGAAGCCTTGAAGCCTTGCAAAATTAAACAATCAAAATTGGAATAGCTTTCATTGTCATCTTAACAATAAGAGACTCCTCAAACCAACATGCACAAAACTGTACTTTCATAAACCAACCATGTTATAATGCAGCTGTAGAAACTGATATCAAATGATTTTCCAAACTTTTCCATACCTTTGTCACCAATGATAAAGCTTTGCCAACATATCTACCAGCATGGATTGAGCATAGGCATGTCATATGAAGTTGTAACATTGTCACCTCATTATGTTGACATATCATAACCCAAAACAAATGCTATATTATACAAACAAAATAGTGTCAAAAATTGTCCTTGGAGACTTTCCAAATAAAAAATCAACAAAAGAATCATCACTTTAATATTTAGAACTACACCAATAGAATCCAATGCAACATCTAATCATAGGAATATATAAAAAAAAACTTGAAAAGCACCTGAAACCGCATATAGATGATTTAGTGATGAGAAATATGAGGAAGAGCATACACTTTCTCCCTCACCTGAGTATCCATTTCACACAACCTGTTTCTTGCAGGTTATAAACATTCCCTTCAGTTCTTGAACCTGCACCAACAATTTCACCTATTTTCTTTCTAATCTCAAACCATAGAGCATTAAAAGAACATAAAAACCTTGATCACATATTTGAGTTATGCTTAGAAGATTATGCTTGAGTTCTTCTGCAAAGTATACATCTTGCAAACACAAGTTATCATTCAAAGAAATTGTTCCTTTTCCAATGATCTGAATACAGTCATCATTTCCAAACCAAACTAATCTACCATCACAATATTCAAAATTGATAAAGCTACTTTTGTCACCTGTCATATGGTGTGAACACCCACTATCCAGAATCCATTCATTATTCACCTTAGAATGTAAAATTGCTTGACTAACTGTACCTTCTAACTTTTCATTAATTTTCTTTGGTTTCCAAATCAACCTTGTTTGCTTTGCTACCTTGTCATGCTAGAACCTATCAGAATAACAGCATTGACCTTCCATAAACCCAAGACCTGTTTTATCATTATAATGTCTATGTTTACCTAAAATTTCTGCCAGTTTATTAATGTTGTTACACATCAATTTCTTTTCTCAGGTCAGCAACCTTTGCCTCAAAAGTGCAATATTCTTTTTCTTTGATTTCTAATTGCACTTTTGTAATTTCTAGTATTTCAATTTGAAGTTTTAGGTCAACAATTTGTTTCTCAAAATTATTCTTCTTTACCACAGCTTCCTCTTTGATTTTTTGAATATCTCTTAAGGCACAATTTAATTCACACTCAGGATTAACATCTTCACTTCCTGATGTGCCTTCAAACTGAGGTATTCTAACTACAGGATATTCATATATTTTTGAGCCATTTTTTATAACATTATCAATCTCCTTACCATGACTTTGACTTGGATTAGTAATAGTCATAAAAAGGTTTTCATCTCCTTCCACTAAAGAGTATTTTGTTTTAGTGTCTGTTTCATCTTTACTGAACAGACTTTTTACCTTTTTGAAATTGAATTTCTTTTTAGGTTTATAGGCCTTCTTCTTAGACTGTTGGTCAAATTTTTCATCGTCACTATTTTGATCACCATAGGGGCACTTAGCTGCAAAGTGTCCAATTTTTCTATAGTTAAAACACTTAAAGAGAAGTTTTCCCTTGTATTTGCTAGAACCCTTTTTAAGTTTTCTAACAAAGTGGTTTTCTTTAGAATCCGAAAATTTTGACTCACTATCCTCACCTTTTTCTTTCTTTTCAGTGTTAAATGCAGTTTCTTTTCTTGTTGAATTGTTTTTACTGATTCTCATTTCATAGGCAGTCAGAGTACCTTGTAAACTGTCTAAGGTAAGCTAGTCAAAATGTTTCTTTTCTTCAAGAGTAGAAACCTTAGATTCAAATTTAGCTAGTAAGGTTCTAATTACCTTAGTTACTACATCAAATTATTTTACATCTTCTTCTAGCCCTTTCATAGCATTAACAACTTCATCTATTCTCAAGTAATTAGCCACTTTTTCATCATCCCTCATTTTCATTTCCTCAAACTGATGTTTTAGAGTAAGGACTTTTGACTGTTTAACTTTTTCATTTCCTTGATAAATGGTTTCAAGTTTATTCCAGATTTCTTGAGAAAATTTGCAATGCATGACTTTAATAAAGACATATTTAGTTAATGCACACAAGAGAGCATGTTTTTCTCTAGCATTATTTTCATACTTTTTCTTTTCATCAACAGTTGTGGGTAATGTGGTTGGCACAGTGTACCCATTTAATACTATGCTCCACACATCGAGATCAATAGAAATCAGATATGTTTCCATTCTAATTTTGTAGAATACATAATTTGTTCCATCAAATAATGGAGCTCTAGTCACGGATGTACCTTCATGAGCTTGAGAAATTTTAAACAGACTCCAAGACCAGAATCAATCCTAGGTGGTTTAGACCTATCAAAGGACCCTACGCTCTGATACCAATTGTTGGAGTGAAGATGACACTGAGAGGGGGGTGAATTAGTGTCTTTAACCATTTTTAACATTTTCCAAAAAATGAAACAAAGATAAATTGTGCTCTCAAAATTTCAATGATAAATACATTTATTAGTTGAATGCAACCATTAAGAACTAAAATGAGAAGTATCACAGCAAAATAATGAACATTACAACATTATCATAATGAAGCAAAGAGACCAAGAGACAGATGATTTTTTGAGTGGAAAACCCTCCTGGGGTAGAAAAACCACTCCCAAACTACTGCCATACTAGCTTATATTTTAAAAAACCACTGCTTACAATGCCTTACTGGCCAACTTCAGAGCACCCACTCTAGGAGCACCAACGCCTTATACATTTAGGAACACCCATTCCAAGGAGCACCAACCCCTTCTACAAAATTAGAACAATAATCATATATCAAAGGATTTCTCTGTTTCTATTTTTTTAACACCTAGAATGCCTTACTTTCTAATACCCATAATATCCTAAAGATTCACCAACGAATCTTCAAAATACCAAACATATGAAATATAAAAGCTATCTCTCTGCATTATCTTTGCAGACTAACAATTACAAAAAAATTCATTTGTGCTTCAAAGAACTATATCACACTGAATAGTGATTAATCACTGTATATATATCATTTACAAAATGCACACCTTCCTTTTAGAACCTTCATCGAAGGTTTTTAAATTAGACAAAATTTCAAGACTATTTTGGTCTCAGAACTCTGAATACAACAAAATCTGCACCAATAATATCATCTATTCCAGGAATACAAGAATACAATAACGTATGCACCAAAAATATCACTCTTCTTTTTCAAAGTATTTTGATAGAACAATAATACCCTTATGGATATGATATGATGAATAAAATTGAAAAGAGAGCATGATAATCTACTATGAATAATTTACCAACCCAGCAAAGTAACGCCATCGAAAGTCCTTCCAGATTTGAGCTTCCATCCAAAAAGTAACGGAAGACCAAGTAACCAACCACATCATAGCTCTTACAGTGAACTTAAACTTTTGTCTTTCGAGTTGCAGAAAGTAATCAAATAAATATCAAAGATATTTGATTCCAACCATAGCTACCTAGATTTATAATGCCATCGACTTCCCTTAACCTCTGTCGAGCTTGTATTGGCTCATACTTCTTAGACCAAACTTACATCAAACTCTCAACACCTCTGGAGTCGGCCATATGAGATTTACAGTAGAAAGACAAATTACCATGGTGGAAGTTAGGGTTACCAACCCTAGCAAAGTGAAAAGTACAAATGAAATTTCCCTAACTTCCTTTCATTCCAAGTCATTCAATGCCTTTACCAAGTCGAAACAAAAATTGAAGTCTGAACTACCATTATACTATCGATGCCAAGTCAACCCACAATTGAGACCTGAAATGATGATGTGTCTATTACACATCATTTCCATGCTATTTAAAACATGTTTCTCATGCCAAAACATTTCCACACGGTCGCTGCCATACATGTGACTCAATAAAACACCGACAAATGAAAAATACCTCCTACTTATCAATTGATGAGCTAAAGGGGCTCTATAATGAATGGTTCATAAGGCACAACACTTGCTGAAGGTTTTGCAAATGGGGTAACAACTCAAGCGGGCTTAACCTTGGAGAAAACTCCCTGGTTAGTGCGCTTGAGCTGAGCATCTTGGGATGGGTGACCTCAGGGATGGACCGGTGCTTCACCTGTGAGCATCACCTAGATGCAATGAGTGCTAAGTGGACCATTGATATCATGAGAGATGGGTTCTTGTTGAACCACTACTCATGAAACATGGAGTCAATGAGTTTGACTTGAAACTACGGTTGAATCGATAGCAATATCATAATTTGACCTTGTTGTGGAAAAATACCTCCTACTTATCAATTGATGAGCTAAAGGGGCTCTATTATGAATGGTTCATAAGGCACAACACTTGCTGAAGGTTTTGCAAATGGGGTAACAACTCAAAGCAGGGCTTAACCTTGGAGAAAACTCCACTGGTTAAGCGCGCTTGAGTGGAGCGTACTGGGATGGGTGACCTCTGGGCGGACCATGCTTCACCTCTGTGAGCATCACCTAGATGCAATGAGTGCTAAGTGGACCATTCGATATCATGAGAGATGGGTTCTTGTTGAACCACTACTCATGAAACATGGGTCAATGAGTTTGACTCGAAACTACACGTTGAATCGATAGCAATATCATAATTTGACGTGTGGAAAAATACCTCCTACTTATCAATTGATGAGCTAAAGGGGCTCTATAATGAATGGTTCATAAGGCACAACACTTGTTGAAGGTTTTCAAATGGGAATTAACAACTCAAGCGGGCTTAACCTGGGAGAAAACTCCACAGTTAAGCGAGCTAGGCGATCTTGGGATGGGTGACCTCAAGGGACGGACCAGGTCTTCACCTCTGTGAGCATCACCTAGATGCAATGAGTGCTAAGTGGACCATTAGATATCATGAGAGATGGGTTCTTGTTGAACCACTACTCATGAAACATGGGTCAATGAGTTTGACTTGAAACTACGGTTGAATCCTAATAGCAATATCATAATTTGACCGTGAAAATACCTCCTACTTATCAATTGATGAGCTAAAGGGGCTCTATAATGAATGGTTCATAAGGCACAACACTTGCTGAAGGTTTTGCAAATGGGGTAATAACTCAAAGCGGGCTTAACCTTGGAAAACTCCCTGGTTAAGCGGCAGCTGAGCGTCTTGGGATGGGTGACCTCAGGGACCCGGACCACCTTCACCTCTGTGAGCATCACCTAGATGCAATGAGTGTTAAGTGGACCATTCGATATCATGAGAGATGGGTTCTTGTTGAACCACTACTCATGAAACATGGGTCAATGAGTTTGACTTGAAACTACACGGTTGAATCCTGATAGCAATATCATAACCATTTATATGGTTAGATATATATACAAACCAATAGTCATAAAATGACTTAAAAATTAAACCAAGGCCGGCTAAAATATATGTGGCATAAGCAAGCTGATAGTCATTCTTTAATGACTTCAAACATTATCAAAAGCCGACAGTCATATGTATATATGACTTTAAACTTAAAAATTTCCTTTCAACCGGTGGTGGTCATAAACTTATGTGACAAATAATGTCATGTCATATAAATAGTTCTAATGACAATGCCTTTGTAATCTGAATATGACAATAATATAGATATATCAAAGATGACTTATGTGAAGTCATAAAATTTTACAGAATGAGCTATGCAAACTCCCACAAAGTGATCACTGTATGATGACACAAAACCACTTAAATGGAAATTCTAAAAATAATAACACCAAATGCTCATCCCTGAAAAGAGAAACATGTCAGCCAAGAATAATAAACCAAATATGTCAAAATGAGCTACCATATACCTGAACCTTAAATGACCCTGAAAGAATGATATATCCCTACTTATGAGAACAACATGACAGATATTAGTACTAGACCCAATAACCATGTAACCACTGAAATACCCATCATCATATAACTGAAATCTGAAAAGCAATAGAAATGAGTAGAGCCATAAATCAAAGCTATGAATAACACTGTAACTAATCAAAACCATGAGCAATATAATTGAGCAGAGCCATAAATCAGAGCTATGAATAACACTGTAACTGATCAAAACCATGAGTAACATAATGATGCCATAATATGATCAAATCCATGAATGTCATGAATAATTTTGTCACCAAGCTTTTGACATCAAGGACAAACTGACTTCAACTGAAAGCCAACAATATGTTGACGATATGTTTGATAAAGGAAAATGTATGATTTCAAAACTAAAATTTCAAATTGTAGCTAAATTTGAAATAAAAGATCTTGGTGTAGCTAAACACATTCTTGGGATGGATATTAGAAGAGATAGAGTGAATAGAAAGTAATGTCTTGGCCAGAATATGTCAATTCAATTTTATAGAGGTTTAACATGCAGGTTTACAAAACATAGTGTGTTCCTTTTATAGTTGGAACAAAATCATCTACTTTATATTATCTAACATCCTCATAAAAGATGAAATACATGAGTAGAGTGCCTTACTAGAGGGTAGTTAAAAAATTTATGTATGCTATGGTATGCATTAGACCAAACATTTCCCAAGTAGCGAGAGTTATTACTAGATATATTCCTAATCTTGGTAGAATTTATTGGGATGAAATCAAAAGAGTCTTCAGATATTTGTGGGGTACCTCAAAGTATTTCTTGTGTTATCATTGTAATATGGAAGGAGGTGGACATTCCCTTGATATTCATGGTTATGTGGATTCAGACTGGGTATGTGATGTTAATGGTAAAAGATCCACCAATCCTTATAGGGTAAGTGCACAAAGATGGGGGACCAAAAAGGGGTCTTAAGTGGCCAACTTTTTTTTAAAATTAGGAAAGATAGACCTTGGATGAGAATTTGAAGATAGTTACAATCAAAATTTTAAGATGCAAAAAAACAAGAGTCGTAATGCTCTGAATCTACTTTCTAAACTACTATTTTCTTTAAATGGTAGAGATTAAGGGGTTCAAAAAGGGGGGGCACACAAATTGGTCCTAGTTTTTTCAACAAAACATAACATAGCATCTAGTGTGCCCCCCCCTAAAATGTCTTTTTTTTTTAGTATTTTAAAAATTGCTTCAATGAAAAATTAGCTAACACCATGTAGTTTATCCTTAATTTTTCTATTAATTTTTTAATGAATATATGATTTTTGACTAATTTTCAAAGTGGACACATCCTGAAAAATAAAAATTTGAGCATGCTCACCCCTAATTTTTTTTAAAACTAATCAAATTTTTTTTTAATGTGTAGAATGGAGTCTAGTTTCTAAAAATGTAATTTATTTGAAATTTCAATGAACGATTAAAAATACAGTAAAAAATACCAAACATTGATTTTTGACAAAAAACAGATACACCAAAAAAAGAAATTAAAGATGAAAACCTTAACATACTCAAAATGTGAAAAAAATTACATGGTCAGATAGCTAAGAGAGAGCTTAACATTACCCAGACATTTTTTTACTTGACCTTGAAACATGTGCAAACTTGATTGGGAGCACACTTGAAATTATGTGATTTTTTTTAGAATCTAGAAAAACATTTCTTTGGGCATTAGAAAGTCATTCCAATCCTTTGGATTGGAAGCCCATGGAAAATCCAAGCTAAAGGCTTCGAAATTCCCAAAGTAGAAAAAAATGTGAGTGCATTATAACGTGCTCGCATTATGTTCTGAATTGAAAAAATTTCCTTCTCTTTTTTTCTCTTTCTTCTCTTTCTCTTTTAGTGAAACTATATACATGAAATAAACAGTTAAGTATAAGTTGAAATTTACATATGGACATTACTTTCTTATACCTTAACTTATATTTTGTGTATATATTTTCAAGATGTTTGAGAGTGGTTTTGGATCTCTAGGAGTTGTAATACAAATTCTAGTTTTTGGAATATTTATAATTTTTAGACTTAGTCAAATTTTAGTAATCAACATGTCAAATTTTACTAATTAGGAGGTCAAATTTTAGTAATCAGGAGGTCAAATTTTAGTAATCAACAAGTTGTGTCATCTTTCTCTCTCACTCATTTTTATCCCTTATTCTCTAGATCTCTCTCTCTCTCGCTATCTCGATACCTTTATCTGACTCTCTCCCTTGAGCTCAAGAACTACCTCTCTACATATCTCTCTCTCTCTCTCTCTCTCTCTCTCTCTCTCTCTCTCTCTC